>VVHJ01035733.1:0-26101 GCA_015107715.1 Tylochromis polylepis
CTGACTGCAGGTTTCCCCAACCTTATAAAGAGCAGATTTGCATAATGACTGAGACCAGCCCACTGGAGAACAATGGGCTGTGAGGTCAGTTCCTTGATCATTAAAATGCAAAATCTCATGACCATTGATCAACACCTACTGATCAAAGACCACTGATCAATGGCCATGAGTACCATTCACAGAGAGTTGGGGAATGGCTGCAATCACAGCATTGTAAGATGGCGAAAGATGTACCCTTAGGCCCCCTCCTCGATTCAGAGATGGTCTTTCCCTTTTCACATAAATGGCCTCCTTGACTCCTCGCTCAAACCAGCGTTCCTCCCTGTCCAGGATGTGTACGTCCTCATCATTGAAAGAGTGTCCACTGGCCACGGGTACATCTTTCGCCATCTTACAATGCTGTGATTGCAGCCATTCCCCAATTCTCTGTGAATGGTACTCATGGCCATTGATCAGTGGTCGTGAGATTTTGCATTTTAATGATCAAGGAACTGTCCTCACAGCCCATTGTTCTCCAGTGAACAATGGGCTCAGATGAACAGAATCAATTTTTTGGGATCTACTTACCTGGATGATTGAGCATGCATCAAGACATTTGCATTGATGTCAGACCAAGTCACATCATGGTATAAAGGTGCTTTCAAAATGGACACAGCGTTAATTTCATTTGCTCATTGGTTTGAGAGAAGTGTAGAGGACATAACAATATAGGCGGGGTTTAAAAGGTTCAAATGTCAGTGTGTTTTCTGTACCTCTTCATCATTACATCAAGTATTTTCTTAGATCTGTTGAGTTATTTGCAGCAAGGCACAACAAATCAGAGCTGTTTTCTTGTATTGCTGACCTACAACAAGCTGCTCAAGTGTTAAAACACACACCCAGTGTGTGTGCTTGGATGGAAGCCTATTTCCAAGAAAGAGTTTTCTTTCTGTAGCATCAGCTTGGATGCATGTTAACTAATTCAGTGAATTAAGACACAGATATCAACTTTTTCCTTATGTCCCAGATACCGGCTGGACACCTTGTTTCTTTTGGTGACGCAGGCAGTTGTCACAACACACAGCAGTCAGAGTTCACATTTGTTTGGTCTTTGTTCAAATTAAACAAATTAGCCGGATTTCTTTGCTCCTGAGCTGCACATTTCCCAGTGCAGCAGCAGAGCACAATTGTGTGGCAAAAGCCATTTAAAAATATTGTTTTTCACAAGCACACTGCGTGCTGAGTCCTGTCATTTTTAGAAAGATGTTATGATATTGATCATGCAGTTGACAGTTGAATTGTTTTTCATCATCAATCCGTACCACTTGAAGTCTGTCACACTTAAAGGGGATTCCATTTGATTCAATTGTAATTTGGTTCAATTTCATTTACATAGCACCAAATAACAGCAATGGTCACCTCAGTCACCTGCAGTATCAAGGTGCTTTATACTGCAAGATGAAGACCCTACAGTATTCAGGAGAAAACCCCAACAATCAGATGACCCCTTATGAGCAAGCACTTGGCGACAGTGGGAATGAAAAACTCCCTTTTATAAGGAAGAAACCTCCAGGAGAGCCAGGCTCAGGGAGGGGTGTCCATTTTCCACGACCAAAGCTTTTCCTTGATTTTCTTTAATGTTTTTCACATCTGTACTCTTACTATGATAGATGCTCATATTATGTAAAAGTTTCAGATAAAGAGGTCGAAGTATGTGTGAGTAATCCCTGTGAGTGAAACCCTCAGGCTTCGGACTGCTCGAAAAGGTCGGTTTGAGACGGTTGTTTTTTGTTTTGTTTTGTTTTTTTTCAACCTTGCTCTGGATGATGCATATGTGCATATCCTTAATTTTGTCATCTTAAGCACACAGCTTCCACCATCTGCTGTGCAGACCTCCTGTTTATGAGGTGCAGCCAGTCAGAAGAGTGGCCCTAAAGCGTGAGAGAACAAAATGATGAATTGAAGGGAAGCTCCAAGACATAGTATAAAATAACTAAGAATGATTTTGAACTGTGAGTCACACAAAGCTACTTAAGCAGAGTTCACAAATAAAAATATGGATCTGTAAACCGGCACAATAGGCTCTCTTCAGTTAATTTAAAGATGCTTTCATCGCTTATTAATGGCTCAGATTAGCAAGAATGTTGTTCTGCTGTGGTGTCTCTTAATTCATTGTTTACTAAGGTCACATACATTAAAACAGACTGCAGGTTGTAGTTTTGTAGTAATTATGGTGAAGGTGGGAGAAAGCAGTATCCAAATTAAGTCCTTATCTTTGTGTTAAAGTCACAGTGAAACTGAAACCGTAGTGTTTCCGTGCACTGACGCATTTGCAGGTCATGCAGAAAATGCAGGCAGGTTTAAGCATTGTGGGCTTACCTCAAACTGTAAGAGGCACTTTATTGATTTAAATTTCACTTACCAGAAGATAACCAATCAACAAACACACAGAATCTGAACTTTATTAACATGTAGTTCATTTAATTTTCTTTCTCATAATCATTTTTTTTCTTTTTCATATGTATCTGTTTTCACACTCTCTTGCCCATTCTGTTTTCTGCTTTAGAATCCATTTCAGTCTATAACAACAGTCTGGACTACCTGCAGGGAACCCTGGGGTACTCATACCTGTGCCGTGAGGAGCAGACTCTAAACGTGGTCCAGAATTTATCCATTAACACCTTCCAGTTGCAGGTGCAGCCTTTCGGTGTTACAGGAGATCAGTTTGGTGCAGGTAAACACTTTTGCCTAGCAGAGTGTGATCAAAACACATCATCTCCTCCTGTCCTTTCTCACATGTCCTTTTCTTTCTGTCAGCTGAGGAATGCCAGCTGGATGAAGATGACATGTTGATCCCCATCGTAGTCGGAGCAGCTTTAGCGGGGCTCGTTGTCATCGTGCTCTTGGCCTACCTCATTGGGAGGAAGAGGAGCCACGCTGGCTACCAGAGCATCTGAGGTCACTCCTTGTTCACATATTGTCAGAGGCCTGAACGCGCCCCTACCCTACCTGAAAATTAACCACTGTCTTACGAGACTTAAAGCTCACCCCTCTTCCCCTCTGTCCCTCCATGTTTCTCTCCCTGCCTCTGTGTGTGTGCTGTTCTTTGCCCCCATAAGTAACACTAGTTATTATCACTTTGTCGAGGTTCATATGTGCTTTCTGACCTGACCCGCTCTTTCTTAAAAAAGGGAATCATTTAGAAGATTTTAATGAAATGAGGCCAACTTCTCACTGGTACTATGTAAAGCAGAGGATGCATGTTTGCAGAGGGTCAGTTATAGTCCTCGGGTTACTATTTATGATTTCTGTGAAAGGAATTTTGAAGGATTTGGGGATTTAGAGGGGGGTTTTTTGTCTGTTACGGGATGACCATTTTTATTGGTCCAGCCTAAAATGAAGTTTGCTGTTATAAAGGGAATATTTCTGCCAGTTATACTTAAACTTTGTCAGACAGTTGAGAGCTGACTGATTATTTACCTGCAAGCTGTATGCACGTTTGAAATAACATACTTAGAAACACAATAACCTAATCCTAAAAAGGATGTGTGAGGATTCCTCTTGTAGCTCTAAGATGCATTTTAGAATTAACTTTCTTTTGTTAAACAGGGTTAGTGTTTCAAAGCTTTTAACTCCCTCTTGGGGGTACACAGGATATTTTCTGTTGTAAGGTCCGAGTCAATTTTAGTTTCATTCAGCTTGTGGAAATGGACACATTTGATTGCTTTCAGAGTTATGAGACACATTTATATTTACTAAATTTTAAGCTACAGCCAGAAGACAACGTGGCATTAAAATTGGAAATGGGAACGGTTAAAACTGTGTGTAAGTAAACCGTTAATCTTGTACACCCTCTGAAATTTAGTGAGTGTGAAATTTAGTGAATATGCTTGGCCAGACTCGTACTCCCACAGTAAAATACCTGTGTATTATTTTTACATTGACTGAGTTAAGGCGTCAGTATACCCTCCACATTGGTCACTTCTTGTGTTTGCTCAATGTCATCACCTTTATGCTCGCCGTTAAAGCCTTTGCAGTATTTTCCTGAATGGCATCGGTCACCACTCACAAAATACCACGCCATAAGCACTGATATAGGAAGAGAAGAAGTCGAAACCAAAAGAGTGTTTTTGTGAAGTTTTTTCCACGAGGTCTCCATTTCAAACTTTTCAAACATCTCCCTGCATATATCTGTAAATCTTTGAGCTGCTGTAGTTTAATGTCAATAAAATGGTGGTACAGACCGACACGATCGTACAGTGGTGTCTTCAGCCCATCTGCGGCGGTCGTGGCGCAGTGTGCAACGACACCAAAACGGCGGTAGGGGCCAACAGTTGTGACATCATTTCCAGCACGCGCTGCTGTTCAACAGGGTGAGCATAAAAACACTGACCTTTGTTACCTTCAGTACCTTCTCCTCTTGCGTCCGTTCTTAACCAACATACAGTCTTTGGCTGTAGCTTTGCACTGACCAGCCACAACATCAAAACCACTGGCAGCTGAAGTGAACTGTGATGTTTATTTGATTTCAGTGCAGTGTTCCGCTGGGAAGGGTTTGGCGCTACAACTCATGTGGAAGTCTCTGTAGCTTGAATTGAAGTCAACTGGACTTCTTTTTTTCAGGCACTTTGAGGCTTCTTCATCTCTAAAAGCTGGTGGAGAGTCATAGGTGACTTCTGATCAGGTACTGGGGACTCCCTAGACCTAAAAAAGGAACCCTTAGCGCTAAAAAAGGAAATCCAGCTGCCTTCAACTGAAGTCAAGACAATTTGTGTAGATGTTACTTTAATGTGAAGCATAAACCTTACTGGAAATTCAGCACACACCAGAATGGCATCTGCATCTCCCTGCAGAACAGTCCACCAGACTACACTCTAGAAACATTTCATGAATGGCTTGAGGAACATGACAAAGTGCCAAAGGATTTGACCTGGCCTCCAAGCTCCCCAGATCCCAAACAGATGTGTCAGAAATGCACGATCCTTTCCAGAGGATCTGCTGCTGACTTCCCAGTGCGAGACACCACAGGACAGCCAAAGTTCCCGTGTCAGTGCCCCAGCGGTCACTGGTAAATGGTGTGATACTTATATAGTTCTTTTCTACTGAATTTGAGCACTCAAAGTGCTTTCTTACTACAAACCTTATTCAGCCATTCACACACATTCACAGAAGTGCTTTTATTCTATGACAAAGCACTTTTTAATCTAACCTAACACACACTCCCACTCTGATGGAGGCGTAGGGTGCAACTCAGGGTTCAACATCTGGCCTGAGGATTGCCCAGAGACTGAATCGCCGATCTCCTGCTTAACAGATGACCCACTCAGTGTCAGTGCCAGTGACTCTATTTTGGTGGCACAAGAGGTATGTGCCGTTTTAGACATCTGGTTTTAAAGTTGTGGCTGACTGGTGTATATTCACTGTGTAGATAAAGAAACAGCTGACACAAAAGCAAAAAATAAATAAATAATTTCCCACAAGGCTGATAGTCACTCCTATGAATTCTGCTGTTACAACACAGCCAAAACGGGATCTAACAGCATTGTTGGTTTAAATGAAGCCCAAAGCCCAAACATCCCTGTAGGAACTAAACAAAGTTGTTTTGTTATAGTGCACTAGCTGGTTTTGTTTTGCTTGGGATGTTGGTTGTTGAAAGAAAAGCAGTTTAACTGAAGTCCTGAGAAACAGCCCGTGTCATTATTGAAAAGGCCAAAATGCTCTGGTCAGTGTTCATCAGTGCCTTCCCAGCTGTAACATGGATGGGATTCAAGTAATGCTAATATCACACAGGAACTGGCTCACTCACCTACACTGTGCTGCCATAAATGAGACATGTTTATGTCTCCCGTAGCCTTCGTGTACCGGTACTACCATAAATATGCATTGTTTGATGTAGTAGGAAAAAGTACAGATAATTTGTGTTTTTGTGGGTTTTTTTCCCCATCCCTCATGTTAATACTCATGTAGTTATTTAATAAAGTTTTATTAGATTTGTCTGAGCTGCTTTTTTTTTTTATTTTTATTTTTTTTTAAGGAGAGGTCAATAAAAGTGATGAATGAGGCCATTTGACTCTTTGTTTTGCCTACATGCTGTTTGTTAGCAGACAAACCTGTTCCCGTTGGGTTTTTGTTTGTTTGGGCTCCTTAGAAGCGGACGTTCATTATTTGACAAGGAAGGTATTGAATACCATCAAAGACTAAATTCTAATATCATTTTTCAGTGAATACAAATATATTTTCTGTGTTTTAACCACAGTTTTGACATTTGAATAAAGTTAAAAGAACAAAGCAAATAGCCAAGTTCATACCTGTCAGTAAAGAGTGGGAGGTTAAGGGGAGTTAAATGAACATGGTGTTTGACTGTCAAAGCATTCCCCGAGCAACAGGGAGCCTGTTACAACACACATGTTGACTAAATAATGTAAATGTCACCAGGAAACAGCAAATTTGCATCAGTCCATGCAGAGACTGGATCTGCAGGGTGGGGTCACGGAGGATACAACGCATCCTATAAGGCACGAAATGACTGAAAAGGGATACAAAACCAGGTTATGTGATGCAATGTGAACATGAGGAAATGTAAAACAATTACAAAGGGGTACCTTTACAACCCTGTGTCCAGAAAAGGTGGGTGTGCCATGTAAATGGCACTTTGTCTTTCTAATATTTTCGATAAATTATTGTGTTTTGATGATTTGCACATCATTTGCATTGGGTTTTTATTTACATAGCGCCCCAACTTGTTTGGAAACTGGTTTTATGTAGCACAGCCACGGTCTTATCCATAGCTGTTGGGGATTTGGGTTTACAAATATCAGCTATTCTATATTTTGCATTTTAATTTGAAAAGATGTTTATCTGTATTATTATCTGCATTCACTTTCTATTTGAATATTTACTTATCATACATTATGATAGTGTACAGATTATTATTGCCTAGAATGGTTAGTGAGTGGAGTTTATGCCGCTGCAGATTTAAGATCTTCTATCGTATTTAGTAAAAGAATGCAGATCCCAGTTTCCAGTTATAGTAACCGGTTATCTATTTATAACAGAAACAAAGCACTCTGAGCTAAAATGAACAACATTATTTGTATCACTGAGGTAATCTGTCTGACACAGCAGTTGTAGACTTACACTCACTGGCCACTTAATTAGATAAACTCATTCAACTGCTCATTAATGGAAATATCTAATCGAATTGTGTGGCAGCAACTCTTATTCAGGCATGCAGACATGGTCAAGATGACCTGCTGAAGTTCAAACTGACCATCAGAATGGGGAAGAAAGGTGATTTAAGTGAATGTGTCATAGTCCCTTGGTAGAATGCCCAGACTGCTTCAAGCTGACAGGAAGGCAACAGTAACTCAAATAACCCCCTTTTAAAATTTTTTTTTTTTTTTTTTTTAATAGAAACGGTGTATTCAGAAGAGCATCCCTTAAAACACAGCATGTTCAAGCAGCACAAGACCACACCAAGTGCCACTCCTGCCAGCTAAAAAAAGGCAACAGGTTATAATTTAGATGTGGTCACCAGAGCTGAACAATAGAAGATTGGAAAAATGTTGCCTGTTTCTGCTGTGACATTCAGATGGTAGGATCAGAGTTTGACCTAAATAACAAGACGGCATTTATCCATCCTTACTTGTCTCAATGGTTCAATGGCTGTGGTGGAACACGAGATTCACAAATCCGACAGTTGCTGCAGATTTTTCAGCAGCAACTGTTTTGTGCTATCATTCAATATGGACCAAAATCTCTGAGGAATCTTTCCGTGACTTTCGAATCTGTGCCATGAAATCAGGATCCCACTCATTGCAAGGTGTACTTACCAAAGCAGCTAGTGAGCATATAACTTTAATAGAGCCACAGCTTTGTAGACTGTGCCTGAATTCATGATTGACACACACACACACACACACACACACACACTTACATAATACTGATGCTACCATTTAGCAGAGGCATTCAGCAAAGTCAGGAAACAGATGAGGTAAGTTAATGGGTTTTATTTTACAACAAAAAGTGAAAAATGAGACTGAGCTCCATAAATCTGGACAGAAATCACCACATTGAAGCGCGACCCTTCAACTTTACGTTCTCTTCTAAACAACAGTCCTAAAGGCAAGAGACAAAACTAAAAGTATTCACAGTAAAAATAAGTGATCAGTCCATAATCACCAAAGCAAAAGTCTTTTAAAAAAAATACAGATGTAAACGCTGTTTGGTGTGGCGATATGATCTTAATGTACTTCTGTATATATAGCAGCAAATATAGTAGGTGAAAGATTGGAGTCAAAATCAAAAGAAAAGCCTCAAAAGCATAAGCCTTCATATTTAGATACCCAGTCTGCCAGATTAGAGTGTAACATAAAGTATAAATCACAGAAGTAACCAGAATGAGTCACAGATATGTATGTTTCATACAGTTCCTGACTGTACAGTGTTACTTACGCTGCCTGAACCTTTGTTTTATTAAATCCAGTAAGAGGGGAAAGTGCGTCCTGAACTTCATGGGTGTCCTGATTCCTCCTTGAGGATTTGTTGTCTGCATTTCTCTCTCAGTTTATCAATAGTCGACATTGACAGGCTCTTAGGTTCTGTAAAGATCTTCTGCAAAGGAACATTTAAGGAGTGCTTAGGCTTACACAGACCTTTTTTCTAATCAAAATCAAAACTACAGTTAAAACTGTGTAAATATTTTTAAAAGATTATCTTCTGCACAGTCTCATAGACTGGTGAAGTTAGAATAGCTGAAATGTAGCACTTCCCCATGAATTGTTTTTCTTTTTCGGGAAGTATTCTCTAAAAAAGATGATTTATTCCAATAAATATGACCGTAAGTAGTGACATTTTTCTCTGGCCCCTTCCTCACCTTCATTGTATTTGGCCATCTCACCTGCATAAAGGTGTGGCAGTCCAGAGTGAAAGCCCCAGAAGTGATCTGTTTGAAGCACTCGCACACGTCAGGCAAAGAGCGCGCTCTCAGGATCTCTGCCTGATGGTGAAGGATGAGAGTAAGAGCCACGCGGAAAAGTACTTTGGATCCCTCGTAGAAAAGACAATCCCAGACCCG
The DNA here is from genome assembly GCA_015107715.1 of Tylochromis polylepis. Classification (NCBI taxonomy): domain Eukaryota; kingdom Metazoa; phylum Chordata; class Actinopteri; order Cichliformes; family Cichlidae; genus Tylochromis; species Tylochromis polylepis. Next base: position 9,056 of record VVHJ01035733.1, read on the forward strand.
CAGAACAGTCTGCAAATATAGGACGGAAGGAGGATGTCAGTTAAATGATCGCCACAAGCTTCTCATTTGACCCCTCCATGAAAGCCCAGCTTTTGCCTCACCTCAATAGGGAGTACATCGATGTAGAGGCAGATAAACCAGCGAGACACCACCAGCGTCCATATGCCGGGGTACTGGGCCATGAGCTGTCCTACCGCAGGAGCTTTGACCTTAACCAGCTCACCAAGGACCTCCTGGTCAGTCTTCAGACCCAACATGGCCGGGGTGTAGTAGTCTGCAACACATTCAGATGAATTCCTCCTTTTCTTTTGCACAATTAAAAGCCATTTGAGTGCATTTATATATTATAGAGCAGCGCACAACTATGGGCACATTCATGTAAACTTGGAATGTCATTCATTTATTTAACAGCCCTCCTTAAGGAAAAGATCGGGCTAACTGATTGTTATTTTATCCCCAGTACTTCAGAAAACCAGACTCACAAACTCACAGCTAACTTGCTGTTTAATAAACTGAATAGAAATAAAGAATGATGGTCTGGATATGATCTATCTGAACATTTCAGTCCTTTATAATTTTAGTGCTTTTCACTTTTCCGGTTCACATTACACAAAGGTCAATGTAAAATGGGTAGTTCATTATGTACACTTTGGTATATGTGCATAACTTCTTGTGCATTGTTTTATAAAAGAAGATCTCAAATTTTTATGGACCGAGTGTCAGTTTAGGAAGGCGGAGGTACGACAGCTATGAGGGCTTAAAAAAAAGAAGAGGTAAAACGGAAGAGAAATGCATCTTTGTTCCGTGCTGCCTTGACATTTTGCTGTACGTTTCCTTTGTTGTGGTTGCAAAATGTTAGCTGAGGCTGCCGCTGGCCCTTCAGATGCACTTTGAAAACCCTGCATCTCTAAAGTGGAACAGGTTTAACCTATGGAGCAACAGTGCGGGGTAGGGGATGTTTGCTGTGGGGTAGGCAACTTTAAAAAAACAAAAACAAAAAAAGAACTCTGAAAGGAAGCTGACGTTAACTGTCACCTACCTGGGAGTATCCTGCCCACCAGTGCATCCATAAGCCAGAAGGATTTCTCTTCGTCTTTCGTGATGATCATGAGGTAGCCTGCAATGAAGTTCATGCCCTAAAAACGACAGAGCATGCTGTGGATCGCTTAGAATAATAACTCATGCTGGGTTACTGCGTGTGTGCATACAGTATGCCAGGTTTTACATTGAATAAGTGCACTGACCGATATAAGAGCTAACAGATGAAGGTTAAGAAGAAAATCCTACACATATATTTGGTTAAATAAGGAAGTAGCCAGTCCTGATCTTTAGGTAAACAGACATGATCTTAAATAGAGGGAGAGTCAGATCTTGTCCCTGACTGCATTTTCTTCACCTGACAGTAGCCCACTGTAGGATTATGGTGTCCGTAGGCCAGCAGCACATTGAACAGAGCCTTTTGCATGCCTGGCTCTGCTTTGCTCTTGAACAGGATGTTGTCAGGAAAGGTCCTGTGCATATCTTTTTAAAAACAGAGAGCACGAGTGAATTATTGGGATATAATTTAAGTATTGATAGAGCATGCTATATGCGGCGACAGTTTTAGTGCACCTGTGTGAATGGTTTCTTTCAGCTTGGCGTCATGCTCCATGTCCAGCAGAGACTGGTAATAACCCGGCTTACTCTCCAGCTGTTCCTGGGCACCACTAGCCGCCATCCAGATCCTGGCACGGTGCTCATTAGGCACACCTTTACGAACAAACCTCTTCACTGCCAACACATGTTTTATTATTACCCATCACATTACCAGAGAGCTAAAAAAAAAAAAATTGTGTATTTTTTTTTTACCTGTGAAGTTCTTCTCCACATGAGGCTTGTCCTGAAGGAGCTTCGACCATCTCATGGACCTCCTGTTGAGGACATCTACATACTGATTCATCATCTCCTTGTAGGAGTCAAAATCGCCACGTCTCTCAAAACCGTAGATGTCAATCCTGCTGGGACAAATCCACACAGTTCTCCCAGTGAATGTCGATACATAACACTGATAGACGCTCTGAAATTGGGATTGCCGGTGGACCTGCTTGCTCCCCTCCCTTCTTTCATTCTCCTATTCAGTGATGCCAGACTCTAAAACTGCCTCCACTGGGTAGGGTTTCTGTAGCTGAGTGATCAAATGCCCCAGCTGGATGAATAGTTAAGTATTAAATTACTTCTAAGGGAAGCAAAGAGCAAAATTCAAACTCAGAAAAGTTCCTGTCTCTTAAAAGCCAACAGGTGACAGGCTTTTATGGCAGATTTAAAAGTTATAAGATGAAATGTGAAGTGGAAATACAAAAAGTTGAAGAGGAAGAAAGATGATGTAAAAACAAGAAAAGGCTGCCAGTGAGGAAGCTGCAGGCAAATACGCTAAACAACACAGCTCGACAACAAAACAGACAAAAAAAAGAAGCAAGAACTGAGAGAATTAACTTTTCAAAACTCAGTAAAACAAAGATGCCAATAAAGAGTACCGACTTTAACACAAAGCTTACCTGTCACCGTCATCATAATCGGCCAGAGCCTGAATAGCATTTCCTTTCATTTCCCCATCCATTGTGTCTCATGTGCTAAAGGTACAGTAGTCCAAGAAAGCAACAAAAAAAAACCTGGAGCAGGAAGCTTATTTCATTTTTATTCCCTGGAAAAGAACTGGCTGTCGTCAAGGTAAATAACAAAGCGGTCTGAGTTTCATACGGCTCACCTTACAGCCGCCACTGCGGAGGGGAGGAGCTAGTATGAAGAAACCCACAGGTAACAGCCACAGGCGTGTACTTCTGTTTGCACACAAAACAGTTGGAGGAAGAGACACAGTAGTGTTTGCTCTTATGTCCTCTGCTGGCTGTAATTCCAACATTTTATTAATTTCCTGCAGCAGGTAAAAATGTTATTTCTTTAAAAGGATTTGGAGCCAAACCCAAATAACCAGCTGACCGGTGTTTCAAAGGTGATCTGTTTGGGCAGAAATATTATTAACACATAGGAGTTAGGTGGCCTTAGCCAATATTTTATATGAAGAATACATCATGTGTTCTGAAATGTGTAGCCCGAAGAAATGAATTATCAGACAGCATTACTGTTGTTCAGTCTCACCTTACTTCAACATTATTTTTGACAGACACATTCACTTTTGTAGCTGGCATCTAAAAAGCCAGATATTTACACCTGGAGCTGGTGGAAACCACAGACTGTATTTATAAGATGGACATATGCAATACACTCATTCATATCCTATACTCCCCTGTGTACCCCCTTTCTATTCTGTTTATTTTAACTTGCCATATTTTTTGTGTTGTATGCCCATGTGCTGTTTAATAAAGTTTTTTTTTTTTTTTTTTAAAGACTAAAAAAGATGGAGCTGGATGTAGCCTCCAGGTCTGAAAAATGACCTGGAATGCTGAAGAGCCTTAAACCTGCATTCTTCCCTTTATGACCTCAGTAAGCATGTTCTTGGTAGGTTCATGTTCTCATTTGACACTTTTTTCAAATTCAATTAAGTTTAAACACAAAATGACACTCGTTTATAAACCCTAGTCCCAAATAGAGTCAAAACTGGTAAATAAAACAGTGAACACTTTAGGGCGTGGCTGCATTAGTCACTACAGTATGAGCGCGCAGTGTCACTCACCACCTCTGATTTCAAAACACCAAGAATGCTCATTCTCAAGGCCCCAAAACAGGACTTTACAAACCAGTGGGTGATTTTATGGAGGTTATAGCCATCTTTTATATACAGATTTTGGTCTACACGCCACACTCTGTTTTTTAGTTTCATTTGTTCACCCTTTGGTGGGTAGTACAGTGTATAGAGTGACGGTAAAAGGCCTGCAGAAAACAGCCTAAGGTGGACTCACACCCAGGTCACTAGCTCTCAGCACAACCTGTTGAGTGGCACCCCACGCGGAGTACTCTTAACAATATATACTCCATACAATTGTTTTAATTACAAGCAGATTAAAAAATAATAATCATGTGTCCTGTTTTGTGGAATCATATTCTGAAAGTAATCTGCATTTATCTCCTCCGTTACAACATTGTTGTACCTTATATTTCACTTATTTTTAGTCAGAGTACTGCTGTTATTAACAGAGCTTTTACTTTCTAATTATTTACAAAGATGATACCTGGAAATAAATAATGAACACTTTAGCCATTTTAGCCCTAAAAGAAACTTTGCTGGAGTTGAATTACTTCTGGTGAAAGAGTATTTTAATGATACTTGAACAGTTTTGATTGACTTATAATTCAACATACAAACATAAATGTGACTTGCCTCTAGAAGTCAGTGTTGTGTGTGAGTTGCATATGATCTCAAAGCAGATGATGCCACACAAGAGAAGCAAAAGTACATTATGTAAATATCTAATCAGCCAATCACGTGGCAGACACTCAGTGCATTTAGTTATGTAGACACGGTCAAGATGACTTGCTGAGACTCAAACCAAGCATCAGAATGGGGAAGAAAGGTAATCTGAGTGACTTTGAATGTGGCATGGTGGTTGGTGCCAGACAGGCTGGTCTGAGTATTTGAAAAACTGCTGACCTACACAACCATTTCTGAGTTTATAGAGAATTACCAGAAAAACTGAAAATTTTAAATGAGAAGCCGTTTTCTGGATGAAAATGCAGCGTTGATGCAGAGGGGAACTGTCATCAGTTTCTCCTTTAGGTATTTCCAAACATTTCACCGCCTCAGTGTTGACTTGCCTTCACTGTAACTGTGCTTTTTTATACTCTTTAGCAGTTGTTGTTTGTATCTGTGATACTAAGCGTCATATTTCTCATCAGCAGCAAAAGAGCTAAATACACGCATCATTATGGAAAAACTCATGCTTTATTCACCTTTCGTAAATGAACAATATTAGGCTACTTACACGATGTATCAACAATAGTTTCTAATTTTCACTACCTTCAGGAACACTGAACAGATGGGGTTAAACAGAAATACAAATATCAAACAGACAGATTTTTAATCTTAAGGCTTACTTTGTCGTCCTGTTGTCGCCCTCTTTAGTGTCCTGATTTCTGAACTAAGGGCTTTGCACTGCCTAAACATACAGATATGTGCCATGCAATCCTAAAGGTCAGTCATTTCCTAATTTCAAAATTTCTCTTGAGTGCTGCCAAACAGTTGTTTTAGCATTAAAAAAAACAACCTCAAAGTGATGAATTGATAAAAATAACCAAAATTGTTCCTGAAAGAAACGGTGAAAAGAGCTGACTGTGTGACATTTAGGACTCAAGACCCACTCCCCACTGAGATTATTCAGAGCACAACCCAATATCCATTATCTAAATTAAAGTACTGCCTTTACTTTAGTGAAAATTTATCGGTGAAACCAGCCAGGGATGACGTAAAATGTGTTTCAACATGCTTTTGATGAGAAGCTCACAATTCCATGACTTAAAAGAGCCACCTAACAATTAAACCGACAGCATATCATCCACAATATTGAGGCATCCCGTTAGAGAACTTAGCATTTACTGTACATAAAACAATCATCTTTTGTATTTATAAATTGAACATATTTATATTATTCTTCATATAGCTCTCTTTGTAAACTGTCCCAATAGATACAGTATGTACAGTAAAAACTGCAACAGTTCTGTTGGTGCTGGTGTAGTGAGCACTCTGTCCCAAGGTTAGAATAAGACAATAAGACATGGGAACTTTGCACAGTCACTCAGAGCTTCAAGACACAGTTGACTAGGAAGAATCTTAAAACACACAGCTTCTCCAGTCCATTCAGAGTACACGCAGCCAGTGAACCTCCTCTCAGTGCTGTGTCTATGCCCACCTATGGGGGCTGTAGTGCTCCTCCTGGAGCAGAGCACAGGGGCATCCAGGATACTGAGAATCTGGCAGTGTCCATATGACGCCTCAGACTCAAGAGGGCAGAAAACGTGGCCAGTCGTTCTCGTAGTTTATACTCAGCTCCCTGAAAGGTGGTTTCCTGACAGTTTCAAGTGCTTCGGTTTTCACTCTGAAGTCTACAATTTTCTTTTTTTTCTCTTTTGTACAAGTCTTAAAAAAAACTATCAAGTCACTGTAAAAGAAACAATGTTCTGGTTTTCCAGAGTTGAGATTAGATTTAGAGAGTTTTGCGTTTTGATCCTGTTACAATTGGTCGAGCGAATTCCACAAAATCATCTATAAGGACTGGCCAAGCTCCTGAGTGAGAAACACCGAAATATCATTAGTGTCACAGTGATGGACGAGAGCTAAATATGAAGCATGTATTATTGATTCTGCCGACTCACCTTCCTCATCATAGTTTGACATGTCGTCTGCTATCATGTTGCCAAAGTCCAACAATAAGTTCCATGTGTCCTTTGGGATAGATCGTTTATGGTGTTCCTGAAATGAACAAGTCCTGGTAAATTTACAGGTACAGAAACAGGTTCACATGTTTTCATTTCCTTCCATCTTTAATAACTTTTTTTTTGTCATTTCATATTGTAAATAACTGATGGACTGCATGCTAGAGAACAGTTTTGTTTCAACCAAAACACCAGGGACAGGTTGCACCAACTGTACTTTACTAAGCCTGGTCCAAACACCTAAGTTGGTGTTTGAAAAAAAAAAAAAACCCCAAAAACAACAACATTCCGATGTCCGCCTAATTTGTCGGTTCTGCTTTGGAGTAAATATGGAGGATCAAAGTAAAAGAAAATGCTATTACTGACACTGAAATAAGAAAATTAAGAGCTGTGCAGTCAGCACAAGAACACACAGACAGCCCCGAAGTCCAACTTTATAACAAGCAATAAGAGGGCTAGGAAAGAAATAACGAGGACCATAAATCATACACTAACTCAGACAGCCCCTGTTAATGAAACGATGCAAAGAGAAATGGAAAGACCAAACAAAGATGTTTCTTTGAAAAGAAATCCCTTCAAACCAGCACAGCTAGACAGATTTTTATTAGCAGTATATAACTGTTTACGTTGCCAGAGTGGGTGTAGTTTTGTTGGCCAGCTGCAGGCTTGTGGTCCCCCGAAAAAAATACCCAAAAAACTGCAAGTCATGATACAGCTCTTCGGTATGTTCAAAAAGATAACTCCTGCAAACTTGAAACCACTCAATCCCCCCCCTCACACCAGCTTGTTTATGTTATATGAATAACTCCGTCATCTAAATGTCTGTTTGCCGTAAACATTACGCCACTGGTACTTTAATATTACAAGCTGTGTAGTCTAAGCTGCCGGCAGAAATGGCCTGAATTTTGACTTTTACACCTGCTTTGGACTAAGATTCTTGGCAAGTACAGGCTTGGCGTAAACATCATGTTGGAAACAACCTGGTTTCACCCACTGGTTTTGTGATCATGTAGGTATCTAACGGAATTATGGCCTAGGCCTCTAGAATGGGTTCCTTGTTATTTTTAATGGGTTTTAATTAGAGGATTAAAATGGCTTAAAATTTGGCTAACTGATTTAAAGAAAAAAACACATTTATTCTGGAGCAAGTAAAACACCACTTAAAAAGGTTTAAAAAAATATTACAATCTTGGTGACTTTCTTTTTTGGGGAAAAGTGAACACCTTTTTAGGGGGTGTCAAATTTTCTTGTAATGAGGACATCGCCTGACCCTTTTCTCTTAAAAATAACAGTTGTAGTATCTCAGCTCTTACTCCACTGCTCCTTCCTCACATTTAAAATCTGTACACTTACATCAATGTAAAAAAAAAAATTGCACGTCTTTTTAAAATAACGTCACAAATATCCAAAGACTGCACTGGCCAATAAAAATCAACATTACGGATTTCTTAATAAGCAAAAAAATCAGGGTCCATCATGCCCAGTTTTACTCCTTCGACTCACCAAAAGGAATCTATTCCAAAGATCGAGGAATTTAAATCGTCCCGAAAGGACCAGGTTCCAGTAGGCTACAGCCATCTCCAAATCTACACAAAAGAGACAACTATGTTCAGATGTTTGTGAATCTATAATATTAGCCAAGAAATCAATTGTTAGGTCACAATTCGTGAACTTACCGAGACCCTTCTGGCCAGGATTTTTGGCAAAGTTAAAGGTGAATTGATAGAAGTCCTTGAACTTTCCACTATCTTTTAGCTCTTGTTCTAATCTTGGCAAAAGTGCCTTCAGTTTTTCTGGGCTGTCACACCTAGAAAAAAAAAAAAAGAAATTAAAGAAAAGAAAAGAAAATATAAGCAACAAATATACAAATAACAGCACATGGACAAACCAAACTGTTTTAACATTCAGTGCCCTGGAAGTCTATTTCAAAATACTCGGACACCTGAGCCTCAAAAGTCAAAACACTGCAACTGTTTCATTGAGTCGTTCCACGAAGACACAGTATACCCAGGCTGTGGGCGGATGTATAAATAGACAGCCTTAACTCCCTGGAGCAACACTAAGAGAACTGCCATGTGTAGATACTTCAGTAAGAGTGTTTTTGTCCCACTTCAGAGCGTGTCACGTGCCGATCATGTCAACACTCACCCCAGCTCGGTCATTCCATCCATAAACTCCTTCTTGGTGAACTCACACTGAGTGGCGGCACGAAACTTCCACGCAATAACCAGCACAGAGATGCTGGCTGGATCCAGTGAGAGGTCGTCACAAAACTGCTGGATCCCATCAATACCAATCTTATTCTCATCCTGGGGATCTATCAAGACAAAAACACAGTTTCACTTGAAATACTCTGCAAGCTAGCAGTGTCTGTAACTTTTCTATAATAAAGATCTTTACACTGGTCTTGTAAACAATTAAAATTACAGCCTTAAACACTGTATTTTAAGATTCTACTTGCCTTTGTAGCGATTGTAGAGCTGTTCCAGCTTCTTACGGTCTACTGAGGTTTTCATGGATTCCTTACAGTAAAGCTCTGGATTCTGAAAATAGTTGTCTGTAGCAACTTCTAGTTTCCAGTCATTCTGTGTGAGACAGTACACGGCCGTTTTCTCCCCAGCCTGTGTGAAGGACATGAACTGCCGTACCTTGTCCCTCTGCGAAGACTTCAGCTTATGCTGTACAAGTACAGGACAGGGGCTGTCAGGCACCGGTGCAATCAAACCAGTCAGTACAGACAGCACCACACAAATGCAGAGCGATACACAGACAAAAACACACAGCGAAACATAAAACTCCACAGGCATTCAGGCAACAGGAAGAAAGACTGGGACACGCTCAGGAATACTCCGGCACATATTTCAAAAGGTCAGTCAGTCACACCGACAAACACACTACAAATTTTGAGCCAAGATACGCTGGTAGTAATGACGTCCTCTCCAAAAACAAGGTGGGTTTTTCTGAAAGGGGGTTGTTATGGATTCTCAAAGCACATGCTGTACCTCGGAGGGCCCCTCAGATAACTACAGTCATATTTGTAACATGAGCAGGGACATGGGATGCCATCACAAGGAACCAGAGGTGCAATAAGTCTGGAGTGAAACGCAAGCCCCCCCTACCAGAAATACTCAACAATTTTTTAAAAATGCCCCTTACATAAAAATATAGTGTGCACTTTCATTACATAAATACTTATAATGTGATTTATATTAATTATGGACAGGAGAACAAATGAAATTACTCAGTGTGCACTTCTCTTGGCTAAAATCAGTAAAGTTCATTCAGAATAATTCACTACTGAATTATAATCAGTCATATAACAAGTCTTTATCACATCTTAGACCAAACCTTTCAAGAGATACTTGTGCTAGTGCGCTACAACCATCTCCCCTCCAGCAGTAACTAACCAGCAATCAATCATTAAAGCCATAAACCTAAAAGACAAAATTGTCAAAAGTTATTTTAGCAGCTCCAATGTGAGGATATGTTTATTTTGTTATTCTACTGTGATAATAAAATTAATAACTTTGGGATTGTGGACTGTTTGAGGAGAAATCTACCTAATATTTGTGACATATTCTGATCCAAAGGTTTAGAAAAGCTTTTAAACAGTTCTGTGTCTATTGCAAAAAAAAAAAACAAAAAAAAAATCACCATGCTATGCCATGTTCTCCTACTAGCTGCAGCATCTGAACACCTCATTGAAGATCAGCATGTCCTCAAACTGAGTTCACCGAGCTGCTAATAACTCTATTACTGATGTAGTCAATAACGACGTATGAAGTCATGTGTCTGTCCCGGCTTGCTGCTCTGGCAGCACGGATTATTGTGCTGTTACAGGAGGGTAACGTTGGGTTAGCATTGTCTTCACAAACACCAGCTAGTAACTTGACTGGCTAACGCTAGCTGAGTTAGCCTGATTCTCTCTCTGACATTAACGATGGGGTTAATATCACGGGAGCAGACTGTCATTGTGGTTACGCGTAAGCCGGGACTTAACTCAAACGACCCTGTGTGTGTGTGTCTTTGAGGTCCAGCGGTTGACCTGCTCACAGCCGAAGTTACCAGACTGCCAAAAAGGGACGTGTAGCTAATGCTAGCTGCTCTTAAAATATCCAACTGACCTTCCCTGTAATAGCAGCGAACACGAGTAAATGGCCACTGTACGCTTGCCAAAACGCGACACATCATGTACTTTAATAACACGACAATAGTCTTGTAAGCAAACCTTACTGGCATTAAATCCAATGCCCGGGTTTGTGTTTATTTTGGTTACCTACCATTTTTACACCCGCTGTTTGACCAGTTTGGTAGTCCGACTGTCGTTCATTATACGCATGCGCGGAAGTAGCCGGATTGCATAAAAAAGATGAGGTCTGCGGTAAACTCTCCGTTTGATATTTGCTTTATTTGCGCTTATTTGATTAAAAGTATTGCTTGTGCCTGTAATTGTCGCGCAAAGAGAGGAAAAATGAGACTTTCAAATACGTTGTTATACCAAGTGTAATACACATACAGGAAAACTCCACCAAAACTGCATTCAACACTGTTAAAAATAAAACTCAACCCCACCCTTCACCCGCTACACACACAGACACACACTTGTTGACTGCCAACATCCTCACACACCATCCGCAACACAATACACAGTGTAAAAAACAGGGTCAGTAACCCTCCTTCACTGCACATCACACCTGCCTTGATCTGTTAGTGGCAGACATATGAACAGATGACCAAAGAAATGTATTTAAACTGTATTAAAACAACAACATTCAGGAGCTGTTGTAGACACTGTTAATAAAGCACAGCAGAGCAGCCATTTTGAAATGTCATTGCAGGGTAAGCACAGGTGTAATAACATTTATCATGGCACTGCTCCATTTAGAAGGGTCAGGGTTTACTGTGCTTGCTGGCTCACTAGAACGACTGATAGACTAAATATAACAGGGTTATAATTGATTTTAACACTTACATGCTTAGTGTGGTATGAGATATCAAAGTGGTTATTGTGAAAAGGACCTATTTTGATAACAACTATTAATGAATATGGCTATATTATCAAGGAAAAATGTAAAGCATTGTTTGTAGTGCTGTGGAAATGTATTGGGTTATGCTTACAGTATTTACTGAATAAGATAACTAACTTTGGAATAGTTAAGTTTAAATAATATATATTTTAATAAAAATCGCAACCCAGACCTGTTGAATTAAGAAATTCATTTAAATAAAACCTGTCTGACAAAGTGAAGTAGGGCAAAAGATCTCAAACAGCAAAACATCATGTCAGGATTTAAAGAAACTCCAGAACAGATAAGAAACAAATTCATTAACATCTAACATTCTGGAAAGGGTTACAAAGTGATTTCTAAAGCTTTAGGACACCAGTGAACCATGGTGAGAACCATTATCCACAAATGAAGAAAACCTGGAACAGTGGTGAGCCTTCCCAGAAGTAGCCAGCGTACCAAATTTACTCCAAGAGCGCATTAACGATTCATCCAGGAGGTTACAAAATAATCCAGGACAACCTCTAAAGTACTGCTGGCCTCACTTGTCTCAGTTAAGGTTTATGATTCAACTGTAAGAAAGAGACTGGGAAAAACTGCATCAATGGGAGAGTTCAATTCAATTCAATTCCACTCATATAGCGCCAAATCACAACAACAATCATCTCAATGTGTTTTATATTATAAGGTAAAGACCATACAATAATAAAGAGAAGAGAATCAAACAACCCACTTTAAGCAAGTGCTTGGTGACAGTGGGAAGGAAAAATGCCCTTTTAACAGGAAGAAACCTCTGGCAGAACCAGGCTTAGGGAGGGGCGGCCATCTGCTGCGACCGGTTGGGAGTGAGGGTAGGAAGACAGGACAAAACACACGATGTGGAAGAGATCCAGAGATTAATAATAACTAATGATTAAATGCAGAGTGGTGTATAAACACATAGTGAGTGAAAAAGGTGAGTGAAGGAGAAACACTCAGTGCATCATCAGAAGCCCCCAGTAGTATAGGCCTATTGCAGCATAACTAAGGGAGGAGTCAGGGTTACCTGATCCAGCCCTAACTATATTCTTTTGCAAAAAAGGAAAGTTTTAAGCCTAATCTTAAAAGCACAGATGGTATATGTCTCCCAAATCCAAACTGGGAGCTGGTTCCACAGAAGAGGGGCCTGAAAGCTGAAGGCTCTGCCTCCCACTCTACTTTTAAATACCCTAGGAACCACAAGTAAACCAGCAGTCTGAGACCAAAGTGCTTTATTGGGGTAATATTGTACTATGAGGTCTTTAAGATAAGATGGGGCCTGATTATTATTGACCTCTGATGTGATGAGAAGGGTTTTAAACTTGGTCCTGGATTTAACATGTAGCCAATGAAGGGAAGCCAGCATGCGAGAAATCTGCTCTCTCTTTCTAGTCCCTGTCAGTACTCTTGCTGCAGCATTTTGGATTAACTGAAGGCTTTTCAGGGAATTTTAGGGCAGCCTGATAGTAATGAATTACAATAGTCCAGCCTAGAAGTAATAAATGCATGAACTAATTTTTCAGCGTCACTCTGAGACAAAATGTTTTTAATTTTGGAGATATTGCACAAATGGAAGAAAGCAGTCCTACCTATTTGTTTAACATGTGCATTGAAGGACATATCCTGGTCAAAAATGACTCCAAGATTCCTCACAGTATTACCTGAGGTCAGTTCATCCAGAATAAGCACTTGGTTAAATACCATCTTTATAAGAATTTAGGGGCAGGTACAATAACCTCAGTTTTATCTGATTTTAGAAGCAGGAAATTAGAGGTCATTCAGGTCTGTGTGTCTTTAAGACAGTCCTGCAGTTTAACTAATTGGTGTGAGTCATCTGGCTTCATGGATAGATAAAGCTGCATAACAGTGAAAATATATGCTATGCCTTCTAATGATACTACCTAAAAGCATTTATAATGTAAACAGATCTGGTCCTAGCACAGAACCCTGTGGAACTCCATAATTAACCTTAGTGTGTGAAGAAGACTCCCCATTTTCATGAACAAACCGGAATCATGCAGAGAACACAGAGCTGAGTCCACTGTCAGAGGCCATAAGAAGATCATCTGTAACCTTCTGTACTTCTGTACTAAAGCCGTTTCTGTACTGTGATAAGTTCTGAAATCTGACTAAAACTCTTCAAATAACCATTCCTCTCAAGATGATCAAGCTAGCTATTTTAGAACTACTCTTTCAAGGCTTGTCTGGTGAATGATGGTTTAATTACTGCCAGCTTGAAGGCTTGTGGTACATAGCACATTAATAGAAATAGACTGATCATATTTAAGATTGAAGCATTAATGATAGGACTTCTTTGAGCAGTCTTGTGGGAATGGGGTCTAAAGTGCATGTTGATGGTTTGGAGGAACTAATTACTAAAGAGTTCCAAGGAGAAAACCACTGCTGACCTAAAAGACCACAAAGGCTAGTCTCACATTTGCCAAAAAAAAAAAACCCTCTTGATGATCCCTAAGACTTTTTAGAAAATATTCTGTGGACTGACAAGACAAAAGCTGGACTTTTTGAAATGTTTGAGTCCCATTACATCTGGCATAAAACTAATACAGGATTTCATAAAAAGAATATCATAGCAACAGTCAAACTTTGTAGTGGTAGTGTGATGGTCTGGGGCTGATTTGCTGCTTCGGAACCTGGACAAATTGTATTAATTGATGGAACCATGAATTCTGCTCTACCAGAAAATCAATGTGTACATGTTACAAGTCATAAATTATGGCCATCAGTTTGTGCCCTGAAGCTTAAACACATTGGTTTATGTATCAGGACAACGATCCAAAAACACACCAGAAAGTTCACATCTGAATGTCTGCAAAAAAACAACAACCCAAAAGCCACAATCACACAAAAAAACAAAAACAAAACAAAAACAAAAAACAAAGGTTTTTGAGTGACCTAGCTAAAGTCCAGGCTTAAAGCCAATTAAGATGTTTTGGGATGACCTTAATGGCCATTAATGCTCTGAAACCCTCCAACATGACTGAATTAAAACAATTCTGCAAAGAAAAGTGGGCCAAAATTTGTCCATAGTCATGTGAAAGACTCATTGCATACAAATGTATGTTGTAAGCTTGAAAAATGAAAGGAACACTTATACACTGCAAAGTCAGTTGTACTTCAGGGATGTTAATATCTCCAGTCAGGAAGCATGAACCATTGTGAATCTATTTCACCTACTTTAGTGCAAATGAAAACGGCAACAGGTGTTCTTGAGAGTGAACAACAAGACAGCCCCCCAAAAGTGAATGGTTTAGCAGCTGGTTTCCATAGATCATTGCTCTCTCCTTAACCCTCCTGTTTTGCTTTTTCCAAGTGCCCTGTTTACTATTGGAATCATGGGATGATAACTGCAGCCCAGCCTCCCATTCAAGTTGTAAAGTCCACCTCTTCTAGTATGGCATATCCTTAGTTGTCATCACGAGAAGGTTTTCTGTGTCTCTGTGAATTTGGAAGTGATACCAGGAGATGGGCTCTTACAAATACAGAGCTGGACAGGGCCACAGAAGGGCCTCAATCCAGCAGCACGTATCTGTTCCTTTGTGTAAGGGGGAATAGAAGGAGCACCTCCAGAGCTCCAATAGGTTACTCATGTGCATCGGAATCAGACTCCATGATGGGGGCATGAGGTCCCACCATGTTTTTAGTAGAACCTAAGTCCACAGAACAGTGCTGTGCAGCTCAATTGGCATTCATCAGAGAACACCAGAACTGGCATTTCCTCTGCCTGCTGCCGATTCTCTTACCAGATGAGAGCATGCATACATGTGTTCAGCATACTGAACACATGTGACAGGCATGAGTGAATGTGGAAATACTGAGACCTGTTTAGGAGTGGATTACTGATGGTTTGGGGAGGTTTGCACAGACCTCCATGGGCTAGCCAACAGTACCTTGACTGCTGGTAAGTATTGAGATGAAATCCTCAGATCCACTGTCAGACTTTTATGCTGCTCCAGTGAGCCGTTGGTTCCCAGCCTCATGTGGCCAGAGCATGTAGGCAAATCTTGGATGACAAAGGAATTGATAACAGTGAATAGCCCTCACATTCCCCAGACACAATTGAGAATCTCTGGGACAAATGTATCAGGAACGAGGAATAAGGAACGCCCACATATATTGTCTCAAACTGCCAGGGCCTTTTTATAACAGGAGGACAATTTAGGCATCAAAAATTGTAACATACTGACCATTTATTATAAATGTCCTGTTATGTTTTTAGGAAAAACAAATAATAAACAATTACAAAATATTGACTGGTCCAGCTCATGCACAAAAGATACACTTTTTTAAAAATATATTTTAGTTCCTGTGTGCTATATGTGGTGCAACCCTGCTACAGAACTTGAAAAGGTACATTTTAAAAATATCGTTTGATATATTATTGACCATTAATTTAAAGATTCATACTAAATACACATTCAGTTTGTCTAATTTGTATTAGTTTAAGCAACTTTTAAAATCTACCTTTTGAAAGGAGCCAGTTGAGGTGGTTTGGGCATCTGACAAGGATGCCTCCTCTGCGCTTCCTGCGTGAGGTGTTCCAGGGCAGACCCAGGACACGCTGGAGAGATTATATCTCACGGCTGGCCTGGAAACGCCTTGGTGTTCCCCCGGAAAAGCTGGAGGAGGTAACTACACCCATAACCTGCTGCCAGATACACAGAAGAAAATGAATGAAGAGATGGATGGATGGACGGAAAAAATCTACCTTGCTCAGCTTATGATAGTCACAAATACACAACTCATATGATAATTCAAGCTACAAAAGGCAAAAGATTAAACCCTTATGAGCTAAGAAAAACATTTATGATTACTTTATTAAAAAAAATAATATGGTAACAGGGTTAAATAAGAGTAACAGGGTTGCACAAGATAACAGGGTTGAACGGATATATTACTTTTATTTGTAGATTATGACATACATGTGACAAATAAATACTCAGGACTATACAGAAATGCTGTTTAATAATATCTTATATATTTTTAACATGTTCATAATGTTTGTTTTATACGTACAGTGACGGGATTGCAAATCAGTGCTAGTATTAGTGTTTTCTCAGAAAAAGATGTGAGCTGATAATTGATTGTGGAAGCCGAGAATAAATATAGAGATATAAACAAAGGAATTAAACTTTGAAATTAATTTATCTTCTTTTGGTAATATGAGCATCAGGGTTTGAATTGGTTGGAATGACACAGTCTAGTCTGAAAAGACTGGAAAAATACAAAATATATCAAAGAGAACTGACCTTTGGTCTAACCATGGTGTTAATACACTGATTTTTGTCATGTCACTCACTCTTGTTTTTCCAGCCTAAATAGGTTTCAGTAACAGGGTTGCAGTGCATAATTACTCTTCTTTAAAATGTGTTGATGTTTGCATGTTGTAAGTTGATGATGAACAAAATCAAAACAAGAAAAAAAGTGGATTTATAACTCATTTTAACTGTTATAAGTTAGTTATCGAGAGTTTGGATAAGAGAAAAAATGCTATTTTGATAGTTCTCAAGAGCTATTTTGTATTTGAAATAATATTTTGGAATTTGAACCACCTTCACACTACAAATGTATGTTGTAGTCTTTTGTGTGTGGAGTTTTTTCAAATTCATATGAGGATTGGGGGGGGGGGGGGGGAAAAAAATGT
>VVHJ01035736.1:0-22220 GCA_015107715.1 Tylochromis polylepis
AGCTCTGCAACCTCGCAGCGCATCTTCATCACCTTCCGCCGAGCACCACCCGTCCAGCCGCAGAATTCGCTGGCCGTGACGGACATTTGCGTCATTGTCACCAGCAAAGGCGAGACTCCACCACACACCTTCTGCAAAGTGGAAAAGAACCTCAACTGCGGCATGGTACGTCTGAATTTAGTTTCTTAGGTCTCTTTCAGTATCATCTCCCGTGAAAGTTCAAACACATAATAAGAGTGTGATCGGTCTTTCAGTGGGGCTCCAGCGTGTTCCTGTGTTACAAGAAGTCTGTATCTGCGTCGAATTCCATCAGTTACAAAGCTGGTGAGTAAAAGCGATCAGTTTCAAAATGCCATCTTCTGATTTGGTTTTTGTTTTAATGATTTGCTCATGTGGAGTCAAAGCTGCTACTAAGAGGAGGAAGTTAATGTATATAATTGAATCAGTGTTTTGTCTTAATTAAAACAGACAAGTGTTTGAAGTCAAGCAAAATTAAATGTAATGTTATCATAATGCGTACTGTAATATTATGCAAATCTTATTAGAAAATTTAAAGTAAAAAATTTACAGTAATAGTAAATACAGTACGTCAGTAATTCGCAGAAACGTCTCTGACTTTGATCATTGTGTTGCTGACCATTTCGATAATAGATTTTAAACAGCAGAAGCAAAACAGAGTACGCGTGTGAATGAGAGAGGCACATGGAACAGTTTGTTACACGTCGATGAGTTTAAATACCTGGGGTCAGCCATCCAAAGCACAACAGACGGTGCACACGTGAGGTGAAGAAGAGAGTGCAGGCAGGGTGGAGATGAGTGTCAGAGGTGAGTTGTGACAGAAGGATTGCAACAAGAGTGAAAGGGAATGTTTTCAGGACAGTAGTGAGACCTGCTCTCGTGTGTAGTTTAAAGATGGCGGCACTGACAAAAAGATAAGAGGCTGAGCTGGAGATGCTAAGATTTTCATTGACCAGGATGGACAAGATTATATAGGAGCGTATCGGAGGGAAGGTTCAGGTCGAGCAGTCTGGAGACAAACTTGGAGAGGCAAGGCTGAGATGGTTTGGACCTGTGCAGAGGAGGGACAGTGTGTATATATACTGGACAAACGGTGTCCAGGCAGGAGGAAAAGAGGAAGATGTTTTGCAGTCATGAGTCTTTCCAAAATATGCAGCTCTGTTAAACACTGAAAACAAAACTGAAGCAGTGAGACGTGTTGCCGCGTTGTGTGTCGTCACAATCGCCACTGCTTACGTGTTTTTGTCACCTTCGGCGCGTATCGCTGATCTTTGTGCGACATTTTCACTGACTGAAAGCTTCCACAGCAGTTTGGCCTTTGGAGCGCTGCATTGCGTAACGAACGTATAATCGGCGTTCACATGTGCACACACACAAACATACACGCCCTGTGGAGACGTGCATGCTGCCTTTATCTTTTGGCCGGCCTTTTCCTGTCAAGTGGCTGTTTATTCATCTCGGACAGCTGTGCTTCCTGCCACGCCCTTTTGTGCGTCTGCTGTGCATGTGTTTGCATGCACGTTCGGAAGAATGTGTGTATGTGTGTCTTTTTATAGTGACAAACATCAAGCTGAGCTTCTTATTTCCTCAAAATGAATTATACAGGCTACTGACTGTAAGAGCATCAGAGTTTCAAAATACTGATCTCCCTTTTCTTAAAGGTAGTAGTTTAATCCCTGCAGGGAGGCTGGGATTAAAGGCCTGCCTGGAAGTTTGAGGACCTGTTCAGCCTGGAAACTATTCAGTAAACTTAAACGTTACCATGTGTCTTGCTCTGAACGACCACATTGTTTCATCATGTGATTTTTATTTATTTGTTTGTGTGTTGTTCTGCGCTCTAGGTCTAATCTTTCGTTACCCAGAAGAGGACTATGAGTCTTTCCCTCTGTCAGAGTCTGTACCTCTGTTCTGTTTGCCCATGGGTGCCAAGATTGAGTGCTGGGCACCGAACACTCGTGACCCTCTGCCTGTCTTTTCCACATTCGTCTTAACCATCTCCTCTGGTGAAAAGGTAAGACATGGCTACCAAAAGCACTCTTTTTTAAAAAAAAAAAAAATCCTTTTATAATCAAGGAAGATTTAAATTTAAGTGTTTAAAACTGTCTGGGTAGCCAAAATGTTTCAAACACTTAAACGTCCACCTCTTGTTGCCAGGTGTATGGATCAGCCATCCAGTTTTACGAGCCATATCCAGCAGATCTGTTGAGCGAGAAGCAGAAGATCCAGCTGGGCCTTCTCACCACGGTGGAGAAGAAGATGATCCCCAACCGGCCTGTGAACACCAATAAATGCATCTGTCTGCTCTCCCGCTGGCCCTTCTTTGAGTCCTTCCGCAAGTTCCTGATGTTCATCTACAAGCTCTCCGTCTCAGGCCCGCACCCACTGCCTATTGAAAAGTATTAAACTACTTGGCAGCTGTGGAAACTTTCAAAATCATTTGTTGGCCGCTTTAATGCCGACCTTTAAAAGGAAACATCTAACATGAGTTTATTTCCTTCAACAGGCACATCTCGCACTTCATGCACAATGTCTCATTTCCTTCCCCTCAAAGACCCAGAATCCTGGTCCAGGTCAGAATTTTTTCTCTCTTGCTGTCGGTCAAAATAAATCTTAGCTTCCACATATGCAGTATTCGCAAACGTTTTATTTATTTATTTATTTATTTATTTATTTTAGAAATATTGCAACATCAGTTAGCTTCTATAGATTCCTAACAGTTTCTTTTTTTTCCCTGTTAATTGACTTTCTTTAATAGTGTGCAGATATCTTATGTTTGCTAGAGAAAGGTCTGTGAATCTCAAAGAAAAGCGCCCCTGTTGCACAGCACTCTGTGATATTTTTGTATTTTTCTGTTACTGATGTTATTTAATGTCCTCTGCAGCTCTCGGTACACGATACTTTGATCCTCTCCCAGCCCGTGTGTACACCCTTACCGCTCAGGTACCTCGGCATGCTCAATGAATGCCTAACAAAATCATTTCTCTACAAAAAAACATGTTCAGTTAAATCCTGCATCGTCATTTTTTTGAAGCCTTTTTCTGCTGCTACTTCTGCTGTTTTCCAACTGATATGAGTTATTCAGCTACTGTATTATCCTTTTTGTAGCTCTGGACGCTGTCTTATGTAATCTTGAAACCGCTTTTTTTAAAGCTAGCACCGGCTGCTATTGATATTCAAAGTAATGTGTGCTGCAGTCTCTACAATAGAGATTTAAAGGAGACAGAATTACTGCACAAAAGTCAGTTTTAAGTTGCAATTATGAAGGCTTTTAAAATGATCAGTTTGTTAGATTATTAATAAAAGAAACCCATCTGAAAACAGTGTGCTTTAGCAAACTGAAGCAATAAAGTGGACGGCAAGAGATTGTTGAACAATACATTTTATGTTGATGGCGTTATTTTGAATATGAGGTGTAGATTTCTTCACACTGTATAGATTAATTTTAATTTTCCCGTGCCTGTATGGGAAATGTGGTTTTCCTTGTTTCCCATTTGATTCATTCTGCTTGCATTTGGTTACAGACCCAGCAATGAACTCTTCTGTTTACCAGTTCTTTTCCCTCACTCCTCCCGTCCCTTATTTTTCCCTCTCCTTTTATTTCCGCTGTGCTTTCCGTTCCCTGTCTGAACTCATCACTTCATTCCTCTCCTCTCTTCTCTCCCTCCGTGCCAGCGGGGCAGACTATGGCACTCTGCTGATGAATCTGGGCTCAGAGAACTGCGCCACACTGCTGCACTTTGTCCTGCTGGAGAGCAAGATCCTGCTGCACTCGCTCCGGCCCGCCGTGCTCACCGGAGTGGCCGAGGCTGTGGTGGCTGTGAGTAGGCTCCAACATGCACTCTCATATTGTCATACTCAAATGTATTCAAATATACTCAAATAGATATAATTTATTTGCAGCACTGGATTTTAGCATAGCTTTTCCTGCTTGGTCTGATTACAGTTTTAGATTAGTTTAATGTATTTTATTTAAAAAGCACATTGAACATCAAACGTAGAGCCTGACACATTTATTGTTAGACCGATATTAGGTATTTGCTCATCTCTCAGTATTGACAATTATAATGCCTGAAAAATGGGGGAGAGAAAACAAAAGCAAGGAAGAGACCAGAGAAACACCATTCAACTGTGTTATGAGTGTTGACATTGCCTAGTTTGTCCACCAGAGGGCACTCTGTAACGTCCTGTTCGCAGCACTTTTTTTTTTAAACATCACAAAACAAAAGAACCAGCTGATCCAGAGCGTAAATGAGTAAATAAACATCTACAAAAAAAATGTCAGTGAAATCTGTTTATGTTCATTGTGTCTGAACGAAAAGAATATCGGCCGATAGATCGAAATATTGGATTTTTTAAATCACCAAATATCGGTATCGGTCTTAAAAATCCTATATCGGGCTCTAATGAAGAGCTGCCTGTTTTTAGGCAAAGATGGAAACTTGAATTTGTGCGTTCTGCTCTGCAGCAGTTCCCCTCAGTGCATTTTAACTTGCTGTGTTTTTGAGTCCATGTAGTTCATATTTGCCTTTTTCGGCTCTTTGCTGTCAGTATGAAAAGAAATGAATCATCAGCTTCACCTAGTGCTGACATGCGAAGCGACCACACAGTCACTGTTTCTGCTCATAAATGCAGAATCTGTCCTGTAAGTGCCTGAGCTGTTTTGAAAATCGGGTCTAATGTTAACCATATGATTACAGTGAAAAACATACACATTAAAAGTCAAGAAAACGATACATTATGACTGCAGTTTTTAGAAGAGCATGCCTGCAGGCCGTGGTGTCTCGGTTGTGCAGTTGTTTAACTTTTCCAATCTGCACATGTAAAACATTTACACTTGCATTTCCTTGACTTATCTGAACTTTTTAGATAAGAAACGTATGACTAGCACTATAAAGCGTTGCACAATAACATCTCATTTACATGTCTTTTTTCGCAATAGATGGGCACTTAAGGGACACAGCAACAAAAATATATTTGCAAAAGGATTAAATGAATAACGCGCTGTAGATGCATAGTTTAACTCCACTGTGTATCGAGACCTCTAAGAAATAGTTTGGATAACCCAACACTTTCCTTTAAAGTGACATAAGTAGTAGTCACTGTTGTTGAGTCAACATTCATCAGAACTGCAGAGAAGAAAACTGTCTTCATACTTAAATAAAAACACTAATTAAGAGCTTACAGAATACACAGCTTGTTATTTAGTCACTCAATGTCCAGACAAGCCATGCATACACAAGGAGATGGAGAGAGGGATACAGCACAGTTAGCTAAACTACATTTAGTAAATGATATGCAGTATATGTAACGGTAATTAGTCCCAGACAGCTCAAATGGTCCACATGGGGGAACTGTAAGTATTGCTTTCATTTTCTTTCACGTATGTTTTATGACTGTAATGAAAGAGCATTGAGATGAGTCAGGTAGAGTGGCTTAATCCAGAAAAGCAGCAGCAGCAAGAAGAGGAACAAGTTTCTGAGCAGCACTGGACGTCTTTTTTATTTATGTAGACACAAAATCAGTGATGGGGCCTGAGTGAAGCCTACACTGTAATCAATACTGTGAACATTATTCAACTCTCAAATTGTAGTCCTATTGAGTATTGGTAAAGGTGGTTTCCATTTATTATTGCCTAATAATGTTCCACCCATGAAGTCCAGAGAATGTTAAAGTAAAGCATGTGTATCTTTCTTTTAGCTGAAAATGCCAGTCATGAATGACTGAAACCACAAGTTAATGACTTCCTTTTTTAAACTTGTGACAATTTTAAATTGCTTTTATAGCATTGCTTTGTGTCTCACATGTCCCGTGCCCCCAGGCAGCGTAGTGTCCAAATAATGCTGCCATTCCTCAGGCTTTTTGAACTTTGACTTATTTTTCACTGAATTTAGTTGCTTATTCTCCAGTTCCAGAAAAATAAGGATTTCACAATTCTCAAAACCACCCAAATAGGTTTCAGCTGTTACAATAGATCGGTTATGCAAGTGTGACCCCTTAAATTTGTCTTAGTTTCCTGCGGTGTTCAACCCATAGACATTCTTGGGGGGTGGAGCATTATGAAAAAATGGGCTCATGAATAAAGAAAGAAATATGCTGCTGTTGTTTTTGGGGGTTTTTTACACATGGGAAACCCTTTAAAAACATCTGTCTGGGAGTAGTAATCCTGATTCTGGCTTTTGTCTCCTTCCAGATGATTTTCCCCTTCCAGTGGCAGTGTCCCTACATCCCCCTGTGCCCGCTCTCTCTTGCAGACGTCCTAAACGCTCCATGTCCATTTATAGTGGGCGTGGACTCCCGCTACTTCGACCTTTATGACCCCCCACCAGATGTTGTTTGTGTGGATCTGGACACCAACACCATCTACCTGTATGTTGTGCTTTGTTAGAGAAAAACACACTTTGTCCTATACCTTAACAGCTCTCATAATGCTGAATAGCTGTTTCAGCAGCAGATTTCTGAGCCCAGGTTTTTGTGCAGCTGTCTTTGTTTATTCCAGTCATCTAACTTTGTGGTTTTTGTATGTTTACAGGTCAGATGAGAAGAGACACAGCAACTGGAAGAACCTTCCAAAGAAGCCCTGCAAGAGTCTCATTAACTCACTAAGCAACTTGCACCACCAGCTGGCCACTGGTACAAACAGCATCTCATTTATATAGCAAAACCTCGATCACTTATCTGTTACTGCCACAAACTACCGTGTTTAACATGGACATGGTTCTTAATTTTTATCAGAACACTGTAAGCTTAAATTACAATATGCCTCATGTTATTCTGTTAGCAATATATGGAAGTCCAAAGCTGACGAGATGCCATCAAAAATAAAACTGATACCTTATGTAACTAACATTATTATTCATTAATTAGGTTGAAAGAAATTACGATGGTGTATTTAATTTGTATAGCACTCGCTAAAACTCAGTTTAAAAAAAAAAAAAAAGATAACAATACGATACAAAATTTTACATAATGGCAAAAAAGCATCTGAAGTATATGCCATTTCCTTTTAAAAAGCAAATATACTTTCATATTTTCTTTTCTGGTTGCTTGGTTGATAAAATATCAGAATTATTTTACTGTGTAAAATTTCTGATCCAATAAAAAGGACTTGCAAACTAGCTAGCTTAACTGTAAACACTTTTGGCAAAATCCACACTGAGCATGGTTAGTCTCCATCATAAAACCGCAACAGTTAATGCATTTGAGGCTAATCATTCATACACTGTACGTACATAGACATTTATAAACTTTTTGACACCACCTGAGGCATTTTGGTCAGAAGGCTAACGCTAACAGCGTTAATAACCTAACTCTCATAATTTTCTCTCTGCATCATTACATTATCGTCATCGTCAAGCATCCCTTTTGCTCAAGAAAGACAATATTACAGAAAGTAAATGTGGCGAGAAATAATTAATAAACCCTTTATTAATTGAGAGTACATTTAATGACACTTTATAAAAGGAGAGAGCTAAGATATTTTATTTAAATTATTTAAACTGACCGTGCTGGCTTGTTTTAGTTTCAGTACGCCCAGTGATGCAGGAGGGCTCGGCTGTCGACATAACACCCATGGACGTGGACTTCACCTGGCACAAGAAAAAGACGGCTCTGGAGATGGAAATCCAAGAGGCCTTCCTTCGTTTCATGGCCTCCATCCTGAAGGGCTACCGCTCCTACCTCAAACCCATCACCCAGGCGCCTTCTGAAAAGACCACGGCTGCAGACTCCCTCTATGACCTACAAGGTAAACACGTGATTCACTGCTAGCTCTTTTAACGTGTGGCCAATCAAACACTATGGATTTTTTGATAGCTTCCTGGATCTGCAACCTTTGCATAATTTACAGTCTTAATTCAGATGGGCTCAACTCATGCATACTTTTATTGGCATCTCTGTTTCAAGGAGTCAGGTTGACCCAGTGGCTGAGAGCCTAGGGCACATTCATATGCCCTTTAGTCCAATTCCCTGCTCTCCCTCCCATGTACCATGATGGTTCAAAATAGACCATTAAAGGTGTTGTTATAAATTAATCACCTTTCTCATCAGCGATAAGAGTGTTTGTTGCTGGGAAATAGGCTCTCGGTTCCATTTAATTCCCCTCTCAAAGATCAATTTTAGATGATGTGAAAGAGAATCCTTTTCACGCCGCATAGTTTAACACTTTATAAATAGCTGCACATTGATTTGATGAGGGTCACTCAGGAGTAATTAATATAATGAGGCCAAAAGGACAACACTTCTTATATTTTTCTTTTTAAGTTGCTGTAAAGACTCTAATCTTGTTTATTACCGAGTTACGAAATTAAAGAGCAACTGTTGCAAATTCAGTAAACTGAGATGATCGTGAAGGTGACGCCGCACTCTCTCCTTCCCTCTCTGCAGGCTTTCTCAAAAGCAGAGACCGTGCCCACCAGAAGTTCTACTCCCAGCTCACCAAGACCCAGATATTCATCCGCTTTGTTGAGGAGTGCACCTTCGTCAGTGACAAGGACACAGGCCTGGCCTTTTTTGACGATTGTGTCGAAAAGGTGATTACCATCCCAGCATCATGCCGCCTACAGACGTGTAAAACAACGCACGCTGGTCTTTGTTGTTTTGTTTTTCTCTTCCGTTGGAGCGTTCCTTCCAGGAACAGGCCTTTGTGTTACAGTGGTTTATTAGCAAAATAACATTTGTACGCTGGGAGGCTAAGGAAGCCATAATTTCCTTTGATTCATTCTGTTCCCTTCGCCCTCTTCCCTCTACTTGCAGCTTTTTCCCTCTGATAAAATCACCGACAAGGGCACCAAGGTAATTGCTTATGATGTAATCAGATTTCCTCGCACCTTTTTTTTTCCCTCTTCATATATTTTAATTTCCCCCTGTCTGATGAATGCATTCAGTCAAGAGGCATGGGTGTTTCCTGCTTTTCCTCTAACTTAATCACAAGCAAATAAGCATGCTTTACTGCCTAACTACAAAAGCTTTATAGAGTTGAGTATGCTTGTAACCTAGTTGTTTATTTACTGGCATTAGACAGGAAATGGTCTACAGTTTGTGCTGTTTTATAAATCTCTGGATATGATGCCCTCTGCAGGTTGAAGGAGAGTCATCTGAGGACACAAGACTGCTGGAACTGGATGAATCTCAAAAGAGTGAGCACACAGTCTTTGTAATGCCTCCTGAGCCTCCAGTTGATGATGGACCAGATCCTGCTCCTCAATACATGTAAGACTTGTAGCGCTTTAAGCTTACACTGCACAAAATTAAAGTAACACGTTAAAAAAAACATCAGAGCTCAATGGGGAAAAAACTCATGCCATCAACACTGATATGGAGACGTGATCAACCTACAGAGGGCTGAATTCCAAGACACCCCCAAAAATCACAGTGATAAAATGATGTGGCAGGAGAGTCCATTTTGCCTCCATGTGCTTGTATGCATGCCTGAGAATGCCAGGGGCATGCTCATAATAAGAAAACGGTTGGTGTCCTTGGGGATCTCCTACTAGATCTGGTCCAGGGCATCACTGAGCTCCTGGACAGTCTGAGGTGCGACCTGGCAGTGTTGGATGGACTGAAACATAATGTCCCAGAGGTGGATTTAGGTCAGGTGAGCGTGGGGGCCAGTCAGTGGTATCCATTTCTTCATCCTCCATGAACTGCCTGCATACTCTCCCCACGTGAGGCTGTGCACCAGGAGGAACCCAGAACCACCTGCACCAGTGTAGGTTCAGACAATGGATCCAAGGATTTCATCTCAATACTTAATGACAGTCCGGGTGTTGTTGCCTAGCCTGCAGAGGTCTGTATGTCCCTTCATGGACATGCCTTCCCAGATCATCACTGCCCCACCACCAAACTGGTCATGCTGAATGATGTTACAGGCAGCATAATGTTCCCCACGGCTTCTTCAGACCCTTTCACATTTATCACGTCTGCTCAGGGTGAATCTGCTCTCATCCTTGAAAAACACAGGGCACCAGTGGTGGACCTGCTAATTGTGGTATTCTATGGCACTTTCATGAAGTTTGTTTTCTGATTGTTTGGTCAGAGCCATTCACAGCAGTGGCCTGCTGGAGGTCATTTTGTAGCTCTGCCAGGAGCAGATACTGCCCCTGCTGATGGGTTAAGGACTTTGTATGTCCCTGTCTAGCTCTCCTAGAGTAACTGCCTGTCTCCTGGAATCTCCTCCACGCTCTTGAGATGGTGCTGGGAGACACAGCAAACCTTCTGCCAGTGGTAATGGTATTAATGTGCCATCCTGGAGGAGTTGAACTACCTGTGCAACCTCTTTAGAGTCTATGCATCACCTCATGCTACCAGCAGTGACCCTAGCCAAATGCAAAACTAGTGGAAAAAAGAAGAGAAGGAAAAAATGTAGGTGACCTCCATCTGTAAAACCTTTCCTGTTTGGGGGGGTTGTCTCATTGTTGCCCCTCTAGTTCACCTGTTGTTAACGTCATTAACACCAAAGCAGCTGAAACTGAAGTTGAACTGACTTGATGCTATACTCTGGTTTAAAAGTGTTCCTTGCTTTACATTCTGCAGGTATAAAGGTTTCCCCAAGCTGCAGTTAAATCTATTTGACCGTCCAAGAGAGTTACGTCCAGCACTCAGCACCAGAGCAGCAGGAGCCAGTCTGTCCAGCAGCCCTGCGCTACTAGCAAAGAGGACAAAGCAGGTACGTACTCACACTATCATCCTCAGCAGAAGTAGGAATGACCACGCTCTTCAACCGCTGTCTTTATCAACATGTTCATCTGATGTGTGCCCCTACTGGTCCTATAGGAGGTCAAGCTCGCATACAAGATGGCAAAGCGTTTCTACTCCAACCCGCCTCTGTGGGCCCGCTGTCTGTTCAGTCACTGCTACAGCCTGTGGTTCATCTGCCTGCCAGCAGCTGTACGGATGGCCAAGTCAAAGAGCCGGGCAATGCAGCAGGCGTACAACATCCTGTTGAAGATGAGGACCACTGAGGTGGAGATACTGGATGAGGTGCGTTCATATTCTGTAGGGATATATTTAGATTATCACTCATCTAAACTGGTGTTTTTAAATATAGTTGTTTTATTTATCTCTAGATTTTTTTTGTTGAATTTCATAGACAATGCAAAAAATATAAAGTAATGATCATGTTTTTGTCTGTCTGCTTTCAGGTGTGTTACAGAGTGATGATGCAGCTCTGCGGCGTGTGGGGTCTGCCTGTGATGGCTGTGCGAGTCCTGGTTGAGATGAAGAAAGCTGGAGTCCATCCCAATGCCATCACATATGGATACTACAATAAGGTTTACAGACATTGCTGATCACTTTAAGATCTGATGTGTGTGTGTGTGGTCTTGCTGATATGCTGGTTTGTGGGATTTATTAAGCAATCCCATTTCATCCTTTCATCTGCTCTGCACAGGCTGTCTTAGAGAGCCCGTGGCCGAGCCGGAACCAGAGCGGCCTGATCATGTGGACAAAGTTGCGTAATGTCCTTCGTGGAGTCACGCAATTTAAATATGGTTTAAACCGCACATCTTCTGAGAAGGGATCAACGCTGACTACCACAGGTGTGAATCAAACGTACAGGGCTGTGTTCCTCTTGTTCCCCTTCCTTGCTTTTTTACCTCTGCCAAGCAGGTTATATGATTGTTTGTTGGGTTATATGTTAGCAGGGTTACTTAAAACCTGAAACTTTATCAGACAAGAGGTTGATCCTACTTAGGACACTTCTTATCATAGCTTCATGATTACATATTAAATTGGAATAAAAAAGAAGGATGGCATTAACTTGATGTTAACTAGAAAATATCAGAAGTCTGTTGCTATACCGCATACAGTCTTCTCATGTTTCTTCCTGCGTCCTTCTCTAGCTGCTTCAGTAGGTGCCTCAACAGTCACTGATGGCGACTGTTTGAGTCATGGAAGTGCAGACAGCTCGAGTGAGGTCAACGGTGAGGAGAACAGTGTATTTGCCCCCAGCCATGACATGGAAGACGTAGCAGACAACCACTGCAGTGCAGGTACTGATTCCCCAAATTGTCAGTTCTCTGTAGCCCAAGGGTCAGCTGAGTCTCAGCATTTCCAAATCTAACTGAGGAAAAAAACAAAACCTTTTTTAAAGCGTACGTTTGTGAGTGCAGCTGTGTTTGTGTTTGTTAATTCTGTGATCTCCAGAGAGACAGTGTGATCAAGGCTATGGCTCAAAGGATGAGCTGCACCAGGAGTTGGCCGAACCGTCACACGCTGCCCTTCCGCCGGCTGATGAGAGAAACGATGCCAAAGCACAGCATAATGGTAAGAAAGGCCCAACCACAGGCATTCACTTCCAGTACTGTCTTGTATGCGCCACAAACCACCTATCACTACTTGTATTTTTGTTTCTTTTTAACCAGTAGGGGACATTGCTGGCTCAGTGGACAGTGCAGTAGCAGTGGGAGAGCCCCACAGTCCTGTTGATGTGTCCCCGCATGTCCACAGTATTGTTAGGCTGTCCACGGGAAGCTTTGACGGAGAAACGGGTAAGAAAGTAGATTTAGCTCAAATACTTTAAAAGGTTTCAGTGGAAATTTCTGTGAAATTGGCATCACTTTTGAGTTTGTAAAGATTAATTGTTTCCGTTTCAATGAAGCTACATAAATGTAATTGTTGCACTACAATAACTGTATCTGTGTGCGCTGTGCAGGTAAAGGGAAGCTGTTCAGGAGACACAGCAAGAACGATAACGTGTCACTTACTGATGACGATGCCTCGCTGGCGTCTCAGGCCGTAGCTCACCAGTCTCAGCATCAGCGGCAGAAATCCTTCTCTGAACGCAGCTGCAGCTTCAGCGCTGAAACCCGTGCTGGAATGCTCTCTGAGGCAGGCATGGACCACATGGCCAGCCGAATGGGCGCTGATGCTCGTATCCTAGCTGGAGTCCTCTCTGGAGGTCAAAGCCCTCCCCCCAATATTGTGCCCAAACCACTTTTTAAAGACTTGGAGGAAGAGCCTGAGGAAAATCAGGGGTTGAGGCTTAAAAAGCTTCCAGAGGAAGAGGACCCAGAAACTGCAGAAGAAAGGAAGGCAGAAGATAAAGAGGTGAAGGGTACTGAAGTAAATAGGGAGAAACAAGTGAGAAAAAACACTGAAACTAATGAGGATGAGTCTGGAGTGCGAGGACCCATTTTGGAGAGGGCCGACGTGGAAGTGGGAGCTGACCCGCTGTCACGCCTGGTGTCAGAGAGCGAAGAGTCGGCCTCTGTTAACAGTCAGGAACCTCCACGCTCCGTGCCTGCTGTGGTGTCCCGTAACCTGGCTGAGGAGATCGAGCTGTACATGAGCTTGAGAACCCCGCTGGGTACCAAATCCTCCAGCATGGAGCTCCAGCAGCCCCAGGTAGACTCCACGGATGCCCCTCAGCCCAAACAGACTCTGGAGCGGAGGTCTAGCCTCCCGGTGCCTCCTGTGAAAACGCCAACTGGCTCACCTAGCAACACCCCCAAACGCAGCCCCAGCACTGTAACCCGCTCCAAGACTTTTGCAGTAAAGACAAAGATGCCTGCAGGCACTACGGCGAGCCCGGGCCAGCGATCGTCCTCACTGACCGCACTGGTCAAGTCCTCTCAGGGGGGGTCACTGGGCTCTGTCATTAACACCATTTCAGGTATCAAGATGGACGCGTTCTTATCAGGACCTAAAATCGATGTGCTCAAGTCAGGCATGAAGCAGGCAGCAAACGTGGCCAGCAAAGTGTGGGGGGCAGTGGCATCCGCTTACGCCGACTCAGACGATGAGGTGAGGGTCATTAAAGGATTATTTCAGACGTTTTAAGCAGTTTAACATGTTGTACCTCACATCTGATCTGGTACTAAATTCTGATGGATCAGATGTGCCAGCTTGTTCTGCATACAAGGGAAGATTTAAGGTAACTTTTCCTAATTCTCATTAACTTTTCTCTACAGGATGAAGCTCAGGCTGGTGGCAGCGGCTTCCCAGCTCGTCTGGATGAAAATGTGCTGTCTGCACACGACTTGGATGACAGTCCTGAAAGAAAAGGAATCCCAGGTTTGGTGGCTAATGGTCTGAACCAGAGCTGCACCAGCCTGGGCAGCAGCAGCGGCAGCAGTGACACGGGCCGAGGGACGACACAGACACGTAAGCACTCACTTGCTGATATAAATAAGGAAGCAAAGGGGGGGAGGCAGTGAAGTACTTCTTAGGCCAGTGATGCCAGCTTTCAATATTGTTTTCATGTCGGCCTGCAGATCTGATTCCAGGGCGCCCAGGCAGAGGTCCTGACTCTGAGCAAAGCTCCTCGCATCACGCCTCCTCCTCGAGCATTTACCAGAACTGTGCGCTGGAGGTAGGACATGCATGAACAGAGTCTCTGTTTGCACTGCGCTCTCACTGCTGATGTTTAAATACTGCAGGGTTTGACGTGCTATGCCTCTTACAGGTGCTGATGTCCAGTTGCTCCCAGTGCCGCTCCTGTGAAGCGCTGGTGTACGACGAGGAGATCATGGCAGGCTGGACGGCTGATGATTCCAACCTCAATACCAACTGTCCTTTCTGTCAGACAGTCTTTCTTCCCTTATTGCACATCGAGTTTCACGACCTGCGCACGATGACCGGGTAGGAAACTGTCAGACAAGATTCTTTTTTTTTTTTTCCGTGTTGTAACACACGAACATATTCTTTGTGGCAACTCAAATTTAATTATCCCTGTTCTTTTATTTTCTCTTTAAGGTTTTATGTGAATCCCAGTGCTTCAGGGGACAGCATCCACAGTACCAGCACGCAGCCCACAGCTAGCAGCACGGCTGACATTAAGACGCCAGACCTTATCACTTTCGCTGAGGACGAGCCGAGAGAGACCCCTGAAGATAATCCAGGAGCACAGAAGAGGTACAATTTAATCTGAGTACCCTGAATGCACCTCAGGTTGCATGCACAAGGAGATGTATTTCCATGTTTGTTTAAATCTTCAGCACCACCTGACTGCTGTTTTTACAGGCTGTGGATAATAATTTGCTACCACTAGATGGCAGCATAGATCTTCTGAATCTGCTCTTGGTGCCTTTTACTTGGTGACTGAGAATAATAAGTTATTGGAATAAACTTGAATAACAAAAATAATAATAGTTGTTGTGGATCATCGTATTATTCTAAGGTCTTTACCTTACAATATAAAGTGATTTGAGGCAGATGTTTTGGTGCTTTACAAATACTTGAATTGTTGTTTTCAGTTTGATTCCAGAGCCGGTACAGTCGGACCCCCTGGGTCTCCTGGAGCACCAGGCAGCATGTAAGCAGCAGAAAGGCACCGGGACGTCTTTGACACGTAGCAACAGTGTTGGAGGACCTCTGCAAAGCCTCGACTACTCCCAGAGACCTGGACATGGTGTCTCCACCACCAGCCTTCCCTGCAGTTTGCAAGAAGTGTCGGTCAGTGCCCCCTTTCTGTTCCAAGCTATCACTGACAGTAGTGCTTTTACCCGCATGGAGTCATTGAATGGAATTCTGCGTGTTTACAGGACGGCATGGGGACAAAGCGGCCAAATCCCAAACCAGTGTCTGTGCCGTACCTCAGCCCCTTGGTACTGCGCAAGGAGCTGGAAACGTTGCTGGAGAATGAGGGAGATCAGGTATAAATATAAAGACATTCTCTCATGGTTTGATTTATATAGCAAGTGTCAACCAGCAGATTCAAGATCCTTTAAGTTACACTTTGTGGTTTATCTGTCCAGGTAATCTACACCCACAAGTTCCTGAGCCAGCACCCAATCATTTTCTGGAACCTGGTGTGGTATTTCCGCCGCTTGGACCTGCCCTCTCACCTACCTGGTCTCATCCTTACTTCTGAACACTGCAACAACGGAGTGCAGGTTAGACATAACGTCTGGTTAAATGCAGTTTTCTCTTCCAAGTTTTTCAATGTCAGTGTATCCACTACTGTCCACAGGAACTAGGAACCTTTAGACCAGAGTCTAAATTAGGTTCAGAACATTGGGGGTAGAATATTTCAGCTGTTTCACAATAGCTGGTAAAGTTTTCTTACTCTGAGGTGTGCCGCTTCTTTACTGTTTGTAAAGACGTTCAGTTCAAACAACATTGATTCTTCATGCCATAAAGAGAGAGTAGAGCTGTGATGAAGAAACCTTCAAGGTGGTGGAAGAAAGGCAGCAGTTAGCTGACACGGAGAAGGAAATCAGACATCAAATGTTATAATTTTTCTTCACAGTGGTTATCCCTTTATATGCTAAAAAACATCAACACTACAACAACACTGTCCTCTGTGCCTACTGTGAGGCTGTACCACTGAGCACAATGTTGTTAGGAAGATGATGTGAGGAGCCTTGTAACAGTTACATATCACTTTAGTGCAGCACGAGTCTGAAGAGCATGCGCTCACATCAATGGATAGACCAACGCCCGAATGATGGCTTGTCTTTGAGTTGCTTAACATGAGGAGAAAAATCTCCTGGATTGCTCTCATCGTCATGTTCTGTGTTATTGTAAGAAAACTGTGACATCATCCGTTACACCTCACTTTTTGTACAATCCTATTGTTTGGGCATGCAGCAGAGGACTATGTCTAAATGAAGCCGTGAAGAATCTTTATATGAAAGTGACCTGCACATAAGAGATGAAATGCTGTCACTGTAATAGACTGAAGCCAGCAGTAGCTTCAGTCTACCTCGACCCAACACAGCAAACTCATTCCTTTACAGAGGATGTCCTGTTAATTAGCTAGCACCATGTAAGCTGTGCTATAATGTAATGGTTTATTTTTGCAGCTGCCTCTGACGTCACTGCCACAGGACAGTAAGCAGGTGTACGTACAGCTCCTGTGGGACAACATCAACCTGCATCAAGAACCCGGAGAACCACTTTACCTGCTCTGGAGAACCTTTTGTGAGTGTGAAGACAGACATTATCAATCAATGTCCATCAATACAGTGTCAAGTGTAGAACCTGCATTTGCAGATTGAATTGTGAGCTTTCAAATTATTAGCTATACTGCATAATCACCACTGGGGGGCACCAGAGTTAGGCTTTTAAACCTCAAGCAAACACATCTTAGTGCACATTAAGAAACAAGGTATGTATTGATGTAAAAAGTACAAAAAACCCCAAAAATCAGTCAGATGGGGTTTTGTGAATGCGTCAACTAAAGAACGAAATGACGTAGGACTTTGAAATTTGTACCATACGTATATCTACTAAACATCTCGAGTTTGAATCTCAGTGACCCTGACCTTGAGGTCAGAGGTCAAATTTCCTGAAAATCTTGTGAATGCGATAACTTGGGAATGAGACGACGTGGGATTTTTATTTATTTATTTATTTTTTACATTGATAGCATCGGTGTGTGTGTGCTAGGAGGCTGAGGGGTATTTTGTTAAAGTGTCACTGCTGAGCAGAACAGATCAGAGTGGAGGCTCTTTGCTAAAAGAATATTTCAGCAGACTCTCTGATGTTTTGGTGTTTGTGCTCCCAGTGGAGAAGAAGGGAACTCTGGGGCCAACAGACCACCAGGAGATCCGCACTCTCCTCAACACAATTGTTCGCAACATCCAGACCAACGACGTCTACGGACCGATCAACCTGCTGATCCGAGAGATCAAACGGCGTCCAGAAGGGGTCAAACGACAGAGGTCAGTTCTGCTCTTTCAACTCAGTGTTTCATACTTAACTAAGAGCTTAAAAAAAGATTATGATTTTTGCTGCGGTGCATTAGAAAAGTGTCTGATGCCTCGTGTGTGTGAATGTCTCCCAGGAGCGTCTATAGAGAAATACTGTTTCTTTCACTGGTGGCTTTGGGACGGGAGAACATCGACGTAGGTGAGCGAGATTAACTAGTGATATCAGCTGTTACCTATAGTGTACTGTAAGAGTTTGAAGGTGATGAAAAGCGATGACGTGAAACGTTCCTAACTCGTATCTGTGTCATCATCATGCAGAGGCCTTCGACAGGGAGTACCGCATGGCCTACAAGGAGCTGAGTGCGGAGCAGCTCAAGTCTTTGCACTGCATCGATCGCCCACCTACACCCAGCGTCCAGTGGTGCCTTAAATGTTTTGGGGCGCCTTTCATTTGAACTGGTCCTCTCAGCAGCAGCAGAGATGCAAATTCTTACTGGTCATGCTTCAACTTTGGGGAACATGGAGACTTTCAGACATCTCCAGCTGCCCGAACATGGTACTGCTTCTTCCGTTTGCCTTGGAAGATGACGTTGGCTGTTTCATTTTTCATTTTTCTTTGCTTTAAAGAGGTTTTCCAAGCAGCTGCCTAAAAGTGGAACTGTTGTTGTAAACTTCCTGGAAAGCTGCAATGAATTTCTTCAGACTAGCTGAGTTGCTTTTCCTTACAGAAGCTGTATAAAGCGATTGATCACTGTACATAATATCTGTGTGCATGTGCATGTCGGCGGCCTTGCTCGTAGCCTTTTGCCTCCTTGGCTTAAATCTGTCGTAGCTATACTCGTATCAGCTCGGTGTGAGACAGTGTACAGACGCTGACTCTACCTTTGTGCACTTTCTGAAGAAGAGTAAGTAAATCAAGTTCACCTGACTTTTTGTACAGTTTGGGGAAATCTCAGACGAGGTTTCCTTTTTGTCAGGTGACACCCTGGTGTGATCAGAGTCTTAATGAATGTTCACATGTCCAGGCTCACACTGGGGCTCTGTGTAGCTTTGTGTTGGCAGAACGCATTTAAATGGGAGAGGACTGAGGCTATGGACAATCACTAATTATCAGTCACTAAAATAGATTCATAACATTCCAGATGCCCTGTACTCAAAGCAGGTCTCACAGGAGTATTGATCTCTGTGATAACACATGTGACACCAGCTATTTGGAAAGTGGAGATCATGAAAAACAAAGACTTCAATCTGAAGCATAAAAGTGTGCCACACCACTGATCCCACAGATTAAAACAACAGAGGAGCACAGACAGCAGAGGTGTGCTGGCTTCAGTTTGTCTTTTTTAAAAGCTGCATTTTTAACAGTAACATACTGTATTTGTTCAGCTAACATGCCTTATTCTGATCATAACTTAGAGCTGTAACTCACATTCTCTACTCTAGCACAGAATGAACCACGAAGGTTCGGAGGGCTCTTGATGAGTGCTGAAACTGTGTCAGGACAGAAGACCTTTGATATTTGACATTCCACTAAAAACAGTGAAACGGGCGGGAAAACGGCAAAGTGCTGTGATGAATTGTTGGGTAAAGATGGACCTGTGTGTTGACTTGAGTGTGAGTGTGGCGCTGTACTTGTACAGTTGAGAAAATGTGTTGTAAAATATTCCATTTGCACTGCATAGATTAGAACCTGCTCTTAACCCACATCAGAATATTAACAATTTACACCATTTTTCATCCTGGAAAAAAAATCTCAATTATTTATTTTTGTATTGTTGACATTTGGAGTGCAGCTGGTGTCCTAACTTAGTTTTTAGAACTAGCTGCCCCCGTTTTCCCTTTTAATCCGTGTTAGGGGCCTCCAGCCGGTGTTGACTTAGTAAATCTCCTCTTGGTGGAGGATGTACAGAAAAGTTTTTTAAAGATAGCAGGTGAAATGTTCTCTTACCGTCCTGTGGAAAGGAAATGAATGTCTACACTTAAGTGTGCTGCAATAAATGAGTTTGAACTGATTGAAATGAAATTTGTCCATTTTCTCTTTTGTCTTTGTGTTAAGAATAATTTGTATTTATTGCCACATTTCAAAATCTGCCTTTGTAACATAGCTGTACCTCATTTCTGTTCTCATGGAAATAGATGCAATCTTCCTGTCATCCACTGCCAGGAAATCCCATTTCTCCCAAAAGATCCATCCACCCATCCAGTTTTAGGGTCGTGGGGGGCTGGAGCCTATCCTAACCGTCATAGGGCGAAAGGCGAGCTACACCCTGGACAGATCGGCAGTCTTTCGAGTCTTTTGACCTAACGCGGAGACGGACAACCATTCGTTTTCACATTCACGCCTATGGGAAATTCAGAATCACCAAATAACCTCACCCCACTAACTTGTAATTGTAGTCAAATGGCCTCCACAGTCACCAAATCGCAATCCAGTAAAGCACCTTTGGGATGTGGTGATACAGGGGATTCATATCATGGATGCACAGCTGACAAATCTGCAGCAACTGTGTGATGCTGTCGTGTCAATGTGGAGCAAAGTCTGTGATGAATGTTTTCAACAGCTTGTTGAATCTGTGCCATGAAGAATTAAAGCAGTTCTAAAGCCAAAAAAGGGTCCAACTCAGCACTAATGAAGGGCTGGATGAGTATGTTGATCACTCAGTAGCAGGAAAGGTAACTCCATGACACACCTAGAGACTGCTCCTTCTTTTACATGAAAAAATGTTTTAAAAAAAAAAAGAAGAAGAAAAGGAAAAAATAATAGGAGACAAAAAAGTAGCAGGCAAAAATGAGATTTACAAAAAATAATAATTTAAAAAATGGGAAATAAAATTTAAGAAAAGAATTAATCATACATGTTAATTTGTTATCATTACTGTTGTAAACCTGCCCCACAGTGATAAACCACAACATATTGGTGAATTGCAGAAGAGCGGCACAGTTCACTTCTTACTGAGACAAACCTCGGTGACACTTATAAAGGCTGAAATAGAAGAAATAAGAAATTATCGTCAGCATTGTTAATAAAGGTAAGATGTACAGACTTTGTTTTAAAATACAAACACTTGAAGGCAGTTGATTCACAGCATGTAGACCTCACAATTTCAACATGTATTGTTTTTCAAAACGTGTTCATAATGCTTGTGTTAACAGATTTGTCCAAATTTAAAACTAAAATTTAAACTTAAAAAAATATTAAAAATTGTACCGTCTCTGGGAGCCGCCAGGATCCATCGTCCTGAGCTAGAAGAAGCCCCTGTACTGAGACAAACCCATTGTGTGTGTGTGTGTGTGTGAGTACTACGGCAGTGGAAAATAGTGCAAAAGGAGCAGGTGCTAATTTTTATTTATTAGTATTTTATTTATCGATTTAGTTTTTTAAACATTCAGCGACATTCAGTGACTCCAAAGCAACTTGCCTCATTCAAAAGAACTTTTTTCTATGTAGGTGCTTTCAGTTGACGCTCACACGTCAAACATTCGCACATACAATGCTTGGGTAACCAGCCAATTTGACTGAGTGAAAAATATGTAAGAACCAGTGAGAGGCAAGACAAAAATATAAAGATAAGTACTCAGAGAGGGGGTAGTCCGTGGTTCTATATTCATTCTTCTTTCACATTCTGGTGGAGATTTATAATCGAGCCAGTTTCACCGCCAAGTAGTAGAATTGAAATAGAAGGATCAGGATAAAAATATCTTCTTCAGTTAATAAAGGGAAGTAACTTAAGGATGAAATGTAGTGGTTTAACATTGTTCCTAATTTTGGTTGACTTTTGCCCGTTACCTGCTCCAAGTTGCTTCAGTTTTACTTGTTTAAAGGTACTACAGTGTTTTCTTGGACGCGTCTGCAGCTGTTGGTGACTGTGACTTATGATTTGTTCTTTCTTCTGACAGACTTGAAGCTGCAATGGATGGACACGGTGAAGGTGGCACTGCGCTGTACGTCCTGCGTGTGGGTTCCTGGTTCCGTTTCCATCTCATCTACCACCAGACTGACGGACTGGCTGTGATCCTTTACTATGACAGAGAGAAGCTTGCTGCGATATTCCTCCAGAGGATGATGATGGAGTTCTTCAGGAACTGGATTCACAGGCCCGAGTGACCAAAACCATCAGTGACCTGTGTTTGCACAGCCTCCATGCAGAGAGCAGCTGGGAATCTCTGTGGGGCCTTCAGCATCCAGCAGTGTCTGCACAGATTATGTTGTTGATGTTGTTTGAAATTCAATAATGAATTCATTAAAATAAATAATTAAAAGTTCTCTCTCCTTGTTATTATTCCATCCATTCATTTTCACCCTGGACAGAGTCCTTCAATGGAGCTCTTAGAGTTTCAGAAGTTATATCTGTCGGTTTTTAAACACAGTGAGTGAGGGATGGGGAAGCCAGATTTGAATGGCCAAAATAACCAAATGTAATAATAAAAAAAATATTGTTAAATGATAAAACAATACCAATACTCTCTCCCAGAATATTGGTTTAAGCTGTGAACATCGGCGTATAACAACAACCCAGGTTATGAGGGTTGATTAGCAATAAATATTCCAAATGTAATTACAGTGACTGTAGCCAGCTCCACATGTCATTCCAAAAAGTTTGCATCGATTCA
>VVHJ01035737.1:0-10704 GCA_015107715.1 Tylochromis polylepis
CACACACACACACACACACACACACACACACACACACACACACACAGACAGGAGGGGGATGTCCTCATTAGGGGGAAACCCCGGTTGCAGGATTCACTCTGACTGCGTTGCCATGGAGACTGGCTCAAGTGCGGGGGAGTGTGGATCTATCTGTGTGTGCACTAAAGCGGGAGCTGCAAGGAAGGGGGTGGGGGTGCTATTATGTAATGGGGGAACTGCCTTGGAACCAAGAAGGGGTATGAAGACAGAAGAGAAAAAAAAAGAAGAGAAGAAGGAATGAAGAGATGCAGGTATAAAGAAAGAAATCATGTAATGCAGTGGCAGCATTAAGAAGACACATGCCATAAGGACTGAAGGAAGGGAGCAGAAAATGAGGCACCACTGGAGAGGAAAGAGGAGGCAGAGGAGAAGGGAGGAGAAAAGGGAAAAAAGAAGTAGGGGGTGGAAGGAGGGGAAAGAGGAGAAGTAAAAAAGAAAGGAAGCAACTCACAGGTCAAAGAGGAGATAGTGGAAGCCTTCCTCAGAGATACTGTCATGAAGACGAACTGCAAGAGGGATATTAGACTAATTAGATCTGTTTTAGGACATTTTTTATTATACAGGCTGCTATAATGCACATTTATTAAGGCCTTTCGGCACTATTATAAACCAAATGAAACCATATATTTAAGACATACTGGTAAGACCAAACAATAGATATTGCTTTAGCTTTTTATATTTCTATTTTTTTTTAACTGATGAATATTTTCCACAAAAACTGAAATTTCATATTGCTAAACAGCTGATCAGCTGATCAGTCAACACTAGTGCTACTCTGGGTAGCAAAGGACATTGTTTATTCACTGTGATATGAATTAGGCTGCTAATTTAGGCTTATATAAAATGAGCAGCAGATTCAGAGTGTCTTTTGGAGTGTTACAGACTTATCTTTCAAATAATGTATAATTTCTCTTACATAGTGTTAAGGCCATATGGCAGCATCTTGTCAATCATAAGGTAACCACACCCTAAAGCACATCATGCTTTATTGTTTGTCAAGGTAAATTAAGACAAGTCATGTCTGTATAGCCAGTGAACAGAAATGAGATCCCAACCAGAAGTCTGTTCAAGTTATATTTTAAATATTAACAGTTAAACATTGGGGTCTTTCATGCATTCATTATTGAAAATTTCTCCATGAAGCAATTCACTGAAGCCTGTTTCCCTTTTATGATGGCTTATCAATCAAGCTGCTAATATTTTTTTTTTTGCAGGTAATCAGTTCTATCTTCAGTGAACTCTTAACACGACAGACTTAAAAGTAAAATATTTTCAGTGTTTAAATATTCTAAATAAAAATCTGAAATACATGAAAAAGAGTTGAGATATTTTTAGTTTACCTCTATCAAAGGATTAGTTTAATATAAGTTAATGAGTTAAAAATGCCCCATTTTATGTTAGTGTCCCTCTGTATGGTTTGTCTTTTTAATTTTTAGAAACATACACAGCATTACTTTTGTCTTGCAAAACTTCAGTGCGAAGACTTTGAAGTTCACTTTGCAGGTCTTTCTTTGTGTATTGTTACGAGGATCATTGTGTACGCCTCTGATCTTTCTGATGATAGTCATCAACCCCACAACCCACTTCACTCAGGGTCACAGGTTTTGAACAATAAATATTAACACAGAACAACTTAGTATGACTGTACATGTAATACAGTTGTTTAGCTAACTCAGTAAGCTTGCTAATGCAAAGGGCTTGCATTAAATACATTCTGATTAAGCCTCATCACGCCCACTAACATGATGTTGTCAGATACATATTCAAAATAGACAACTGTACATTAGAAATAAGAAAAGCAAAACTACAGGGTGTTGGTTTAGCTCAGTGTGTTGAGCAGGTGACCACATGCCATACAGCTGAGAGTGGCTGGCCCGGGTTCGAGTCTGACCCGTGCCCCTTTGCCATATGTCTGCCCCTGCTTTCCTGTCCTTTCTTCACTGTGTCTATCAAAATAAAGCTTAAAAAGTAAAACTACAATCATAAGTATTGCTTAGTTCCAATGAAGTTTATGTGTAAATTCAGTAAGTAAGATCTCTAATCTCATTTCCCCACACTGTTAAACTCAATTCTGATATCATTACTCTGTCCAATAATATTCTTGCCTGCCATCTACAAACCAGTTATGCTCAATTCTGTGTATTTTAAATTTCTGTACTCTTCTGTCATTCTATTATTCAGACTCTCACTCTTGCCCAATTATCTTCTCGCCCGCCTTCTTTGAGCTAATCAGCCTCTGCTTTGCATGATTTGAATCTGTGCACTCCATCATTCTCTCTTTCAGACTCTCTTTCGTGCAACCCACCTCCCCAACTCCACCTCAGACACCTCAGCCAGAGTTCCATTCAGGCCTCTGTCTTCATCTTCACCACCACCAGAATCTGGACTGTCCTGTCCTAAATCCTATCACCACTGCGATTCTGTTCTGCCATGATGGGTCATTGGAGTTTAATTGCCAAATACATTAATTTCGTTATCTCAATAAATCATGTTCACTGTTTCCAAGTGATCTCTCCTTATTGAACTTACAGATAAGCTGTAATATATAATTCATATTTTCATGTACTATATGAAAGAAAAGTGTCAAGTCCTTAAATATCAAAAGCTAGAATCAGCAAATATTTTTTTATGTTAGCTTCTTTGCATTGCAGATGAGAATGAAAATATCTAGCCTCTTAGAAATTGTTTTTTACAGCTGCCTTCTGGGACTACTTACATTAAATTACTTTTAATGCCTTTATGCTGTTGTAATTTAGTTGTATTAAAAAACCTGAATCTTGTGTTCAAAGAGGTGTCCACAGAATCTCGTGTACATGCACTGGATTCATATATTAATTGTTGTATTTTGCTATTTAAATTGAATCACTGTGCAAGTGCAGTGTCCAATTGTGTTCCTAATGTCACAACCTCTTTTGCCTTTTCTACCAGTTTAGCAGCATCTCTGTGGGATTGGTTGTTTGGATTGATGCATTTTGTTTGTTCATATCTTTATCTTTAAAAATTTAATAAACAGAAATCTGAAAAAAAAAGTCTCACCAATGTTGGGATGCTTTAGCAATCTGCAGATCCTGGCTTCCCGCTCCAGTTTCTGATGGTCTACAAGGGAATAATGCTAGGTTAGTTTGAGACAAAACAAGCAAAGGAAGAAAACGTCAGTGTGGTATAAATGAATGGAAACAATGGCAAGGAGATGAAACAGGAGAAAAAAGGGACAGAAAATGAAACAAGAAAAGGAAATAAATGGAAATGAAGAGAAATGAAGAATAGGGAACAGAATGGGGAGAGAAAACAAGGAAGTAAGCAAACAAGAAAGAAAAGGAGGGGGAAGAGAAGAGAGGAAACATGGAATGAAAAACAAAGAGAAAACGGGGAGAAAATAGGAAAGTAGAGGACAAAAACAAGGTAGAAAAAGAAAACGATATGAAAAACAACAGGTGGGGAAGTGATATGAAGAGAAAAACAAGAAGTAAAACAAGAGAAGTGATAGAAGCGGAAACAAGAGCGAAAAGAAGAGTGAAACAATTAGAGAAGTGAAGAAAACATCAGGGCAAAGGGGGGACAGAAAAGATGGAAGATACAAGAGAGGAAAGAAGAGAGGAAAAAGGGAAAGGAAGAGGAATGGTGAAGAGAGAAGAAGACAGAAAAGAAGGAAGAACCAGCAGCAAAAGCAGAAAAAACAACATCTCAGAGGAAAGAGAAATAAAGGAGAAACATATCAGGAATGACACTGCACAAAAAGAAAGAATAGAAAATAGAAATAGGTAGACGAGAAAAAACAAGACAGGCATAACAAGGGATAAAATAGAGGGAAAAAAACAGGTAAGGAAATGACCAAAACATGAAAAAAGGAACCAAGGAAAGTAGAAAAGGAAACAAGAAGAGCTTTGGTTCAGTTGAATGTTTTGGAGGTTAGTGTAAGAAATCCAACTGAGTCTCTGTGCAGCAGGCAGTTAGTGTTGCCCTACAGTTGAGACACAAGCATCTGTATCAGTCCTGCACACAGAGGAACAAACAATTTCAGTGGAAACATTCCTGAACCTGAGACAGAAGTGGTTGTATTTTTAATAAAGGTTGTGTGAGGTTGACACTCCCACAGTCCCACCTATGAGCTAATATCTGCACAGCAATAACACCACTGTATTTTTAGCTGCTTTCAGATGTGTTTTGTATTGTCTTTCTTTTTTTATCAGTGTTATATTGGGAGAAGTAAAAAACATAATGCTCCTGTCTCATAGTAGGAATCTCCTTGCAAGTATTTTTGGGGGAAATGCTTGATTTTCAAAGCACAGATTAGTTCTCGTGTTGTGGATTATGACTGAGCCTATCATCTGCCTCTCTCCGAGAAACAGATGTGAAGGCTTCACACACTGGAATCAAAGAAGCGCTAAAATATGCTAATGTGAGCCTTTCAAATCTGGGACATACACATGATGATGAAATGATGCCTCTGCTTCTCCATATTCCTGAAAATGCACAGAGTATTTGATAGCTTTGTTTTTCACTCTCACCTCTGGCCGAGAGCTTTTTGGTGTTGATGATTTTGGCTGCATACTCTTGGCCTGTACAAAGTTTGACACAGCGACGCACCACTGAAAAGGCCCCCCTGGGGAAAGAAAAAAAAGACAGGAGATTGGGGGGGGGGCTGCTGCATAAGCTTGGTCAGCATCAATAGGACATCCTAGCTGTCCAACTCACTGTCATTCCGGACTCTTTTCTATCTAATCTGATACAGAGTATTATTCAAAGGTTTTAGGTACTGAAGCAGAAAGGCAAAAAATCAATCACAGCTGTGTTAACCTGACGCCAAGTCTTTGTACTGCATGAGGAAACCAGGAGAAAACCCATGCAGGAAGAACGTGCAAACTTACAGAAAGGCCCCAGCAAGATGGCAGATTCGAACCCTGGACTTTCTTGCTGTTAGGCAAGCATACAAACCACCCTATGACTTTGCTGTCCCCATCCAAAACAAATAAAAATGCCACAACTGATGCTAGAATCTATTCTGCAGTAGATGATAACCACACAAATGCGGTGTTGTGTCAGATTGTCTTTCCACTTGTCTCTTCTCTACTTTCAGACAATCATTTTTTAAGGTGCTTAACCTCACCCTGACATAACCATGCATCTCAGTGAGCCCTAACTATTAGCTAACCTATTCCTAAATCCAACATCATTTGAGAAATAAACAGTGTCCAAGAGAAACA
Source organism: Tylochromis polylepis (assembly GCA_015107715.1). Taxonomy (NCBI): domain Eukaryota; kingdom Metazoa; phylum Chordata; class Actinopteri; order Cichliformes; family Cichlidae; genus Tylochromis; species Tylochromis polylepis. Next base: position 5,244 of record VVHJ01035737.1, read on the forward strand.
GTACAAAGATGCCTTTTCCTGCAGGAGTACCTCACTTGTAATTATGCATTTCAATTTGATTTCAGATCAGTTTACGTACTTTTTTAAGCCAAGAAATTCATTTATTAGATAGAGTGCAGCTAGTTATATAATCAAACTCTATATAACGTAGCCTTTGTTGCAGCTCTATTTGTTTATCTATTCTTTTCCAAAAAACAAACTGAGATTATGTTGGGAAGAGAACAAATTAAAATCACAAGCCTAAATTTTCTTTAGGTCTCATATTTTGATCACATTCTGTTGGGTGTCCTGGTCAATGGTCAACCACAAATCATTAAAAACTGCACTATCTGCTCACACAGGCAGTATAGTATTTTCATGTTTCTCTTAACTATACTGGATTAGTTCCTCTCTTACCCAATCCAGTGCTTCAAATTTATATTACTTAGCTTTTTCCATAATTAGCAGGTAATGGATCTGACTGCAGAACCAAGGGACACAGTACTATTATTTAGTAGCCACTGTGGATAATAACATACATACATAACATGTAACATACATACATACCCTGAAGTATACTCTCCTTTATTGCTTTATTTGCTAAACAGGAGCATAAATTACAATATGAGCACAGTGCTGTATAAATTTTTTTAACTTATAGTGACTGACACCATAAACTCATCAGGTAAGTGTTTAGTGAGGGCTTAAATATAGTAAGCAGTTTTCTTATAGACAACATAGGTTCTTTTTGCAAACAGAGGAGCCTCCTTACCTGCTGGCCATTAGAAACAATGGAGATTTATGACATTTTCACACTGGCTTCACTTTTCAGACCCAGAAGGCATGTCCATTTTTGATATACATTCTATCATCAGATCATATAAAATCCAGACTGGAAATTAAGCCTAGGCTTAGGATAGCTTGGCTGATTAAGGCAAGTTCTAATATGGTCTACTACAATGACACTGGCATGAAATACCATTATGTTCAGGATTGACAGGCTCCTTTTTGAGTGTTGCTGCTACTCCAACACCAACACTCAAAAAGTGTTTAAATCATAACTTCTTCTTCTTTTGGCTACTCCCTTTAATGGTCACCACAGCAGATCATTGCCTCCATCATCCACTCTTCCTTGCATTCACTTCTGTCACACCTACCTTCTGGATATCTTCCTTCAGTACATTCATAATTCTCTGTGGTCTTCTTAATTCCATCTACATTTACTATCTCTATTTCTTCATCTTCACTGTTACACCTGTCACCTGTATTCCATCTTGATTCTACTGACTTTCATTCCTCTTCTCTCCAGTGCTTATCTCCACCTTTCCATGCTCTTTTCCACCTACTCCCCTCTCCCTACCAATCACACTGTCATCACCAAACATCATATTCCAGAGATGCTTCTGCCTAACCTCATCTGTCAGTCGGGTTAGGGTTATGGTTAGCTTGATTCCATCTGTCACTCCTACTACATACCTCAGTACTGTCTCACTGTCCTCATACATGTCTTACACCATCCTCACATACTTCTCTGCCACTTCAGACTTCTTCATTCAGTACCACAGGCATACTGCTACTCATTCATTGTCACAACTCTTAAAAAGTAAGGAGATAGATAGATAGATAGATAGATAGATAGATAGATAGATAGATAGATAGATAGATAGATAGATAGATAGATAGATAGATAGATAGATAGATAGATAGATAGATAGATAGATGACATTGGTAACAAATCAAATATCAAAAAAGATCTTTTAACATTTTTAACAGAGCTGGACTGGATCAGGAGACCCTGAACCATCCCTTAATTATGCTTCTATAGAGTCATATTGCTGCACGTGATACACAGCAATATAGTGGGCACTTCTGCTATTTGTCTTCTTTCTCCATTAGGCTGTGTTTTATCCACTCTGCCTACACCTTCCTTCTTCTTTTCTCTTTCCCTTCACCCTCCAACCAGTCGCAGCAGATGGTTGATCCTCCTTGAGCCTGGTTCTGCTGAAGATTTCTTCCTGTTAAAAGGTAGCTTTTCCTTCTGACCATTAGAAAATGCTTGTTAATAAGGGGTATTTTGATTGTTGGGGTTTCTTTCAGAATACTGTAGGGTTTTTAATTTAGAGTATAAAGCACATTGAGGTAACTGTTGTGATTTGGCATTATATAAATAAACCTGAATTGAACTGAATAATTTTAATTGTGATTTACCTTTTTGCATCAACGCTGTGAATGGCAGCAACCAATGAGATATTTCAAAGTATCTCAATCATTTGATGAAATGACCAGGACTAAGGCTAACTATCTAAGAACAGGGGGCACTTGTAGTGTTCTCCCAAAAAATGATCCTAAGAGCTTATGATCATAATCATTGGCAGAATACTTTATTAATCCCTAAGGAAATTATGTATGATGAAGGCATCTGTACTTCTCATTGTTCTTGAAGTTTTACCCTCTCATGAGTCAACCCTTTGTTTTTAAAGATTATATTAGCCTTTATTTGATAGCAGAGCTGTGACAATTGACAGGAAAGCAGTGAAAAAGTGCAAACATCCACAGATCAGACTCAAACCCCGGCCACTGTTCTCTGACCATCTAGCATATGGTTGTCTGCTCACCCACAGAGCTACTAACCATACTACCCACTGTTTTCGATCAGAAGTAAAACACCTTTTAGTGACTCTCTTAGGATGAACATGATCTACACAACTGAGAATCTAGACATATTCCCAAATGGACGCAACAACAGTGTATGCCGTGGTCACAGCATTTATACACAGTAACTTCAGGTTTGTTTCCATTATTATTTACAGTCATTTTTACTCTGCAACTTGAATAATTCCAGTGATTTCAGTGGCATCAAACAGGAAAGAAAAGCCATCAATTTGAAGTACCCTAAGTGTGTGCATTTTGGAGTTTTTGGGGCCACATTTGCTCATCAAACTCAATAGAGACCAACAGAAATAACCTCCTCTGTCATTTCTCAGAGCTAATTTTATCTCACCTCAGTATTGTTATGCAATGAAACACTCACACTCCCCTCAGAGCCCATGCCTCTCACAAGCTCTCCAACATGAATATATTATGGGGCGACAGGGTGACTAAGCATGACACTTGCTGACATCCCGCCAGTTGGTGGAAAAGGCAGCAGAGCTTAAACATGACAGGTTAGCTGCAGGGCAGGTGGGAATCAGCTGGAGTGCTGGATCTGGGTCCAAAACCTGGATTAATTTATCTCAGAGTGAAACGCCTCTTACCTAATCTTCTATCTTTTCCCTTTTGTCATATAATAAAAATGGATGCCATATAGCCAGATAGAAAACACTTTAAACCTAGAAAAACTTTTAGTAGTAAGTCTATTCCCTCATATAATAATAACATTGTGGCAATCTTCCTGGAAATTCCATGTGGTAATGAAGAATGTGACATGGGGTTAAACGTTTTGGTCATTAATGATGCTAATTTCTACAATGTTTGGATGGTGGAGACTACAGTTTGTTTACACATGAAGCAAGCTGCTAATTTGCCAAAACTAAAGTCCATTTCCAATAAATGCAGCTCTAAAAATTTTTGGCATCTTGTAATCTACAAATATGCAAAATTACCCATTCATAGTCACTCCTGTTGAGTTGTTTGGCCACAGTAGATACATTTGGCATAGAACAAAATCAGCTTTTCAGGAGAAGAATTTGATAGTCACTGAGGAACACAGTGGTGTAAATGTTACTGGCTTGGAATGTTTTGAACTACTGCGTCTACATTAGGGGCATCACAATGGCCTGACAATTAAAGTTAAAACATGGCATCACTGACTGTATGTATCAGATTAATTTAATTTAAATTAAAGTAAAAATTTAAGTAAAGTAAAAATACAAAATACAAAAATAATATTTAATTAGTGCTAAAAAAAAATTCTTACACTATCAAAGCATTTAACTGTATTACTGAACCACGTTTTTCAATTCAACTCAGTTTCATTTATATACCACCAAATCACAGCAGAAGTCACCTCAAGGCCCTTTATAATGTGAGGTAAAGACCCTACACTAATGATGGGGGAAAGACACGACAAAAAATACTCTGTGGAAGAGAGGCAGAGATTAATAATAACTAATGATTAAATGCAGAGTGGTGTGTAAACACACAGTGAATGAAAAAAGTGAGTGAACAAGAAACCCTCAGTGCATCATGGGAAGCGTCCAGCAGCCTAGACCTATTCCAGCATAACTATGAGAAGATCACCTGATCCAGTCCTGACTATAAATTTTATCAAAAATAAAAGTTTTAAGCCTAATCTTAAAACTGTCTCCCAAATGCAAACTGGGAACTGGTTCCACACAAGAGGGGCCTAAAAGCTCAAGGCCTCTCATTCTACTTTTAAATACCCTGGGAACCATGTGTAAACCAACAGTCTTAGGGGGAAGTGCTCTATTGGGATAAGATGGAGCCCGATTATTCAAGACCTCATATGAGAGGAGAAGGATTTTAAGCCAATATGGCAGAAATATGCTCTCTCATTTGTAGCTTCGTTTATCTTCCCCACAAAGTTCAAATCATCTCAAACTGGTTTCTTCAAGATAACAATGAGTTCACTGTACTCATATGATCTCCATAGTCACCAGATCTCAATCCAGTATAGCACTTTTGGGGAGTGGTGAAAAGGGAGAGTCACATCATGGCTGTGCAGCTGGCAAATCTGTAACAGCTGCATTGTTACGGCTGCACCAGCAGTCGTGTGAAGTGGCGGAAAGGACCCAAATGCAAAGAAAACATGGGAATGACGAGCAGAACGACAAGCAGATAACAAGCAACAGACCAGCAACGAACACAAGAAAACACTCACTATAAATACACAGAGTAACGAGGGAACTGGGCACAGGAGGGAGACACAGCTGAACCTAATAAACAAGACAACACAGGAAGGCAAAACTGAATACACTAACCAAAGACACAGACCTTCAAAGTAAAACAGGAAACACACAGACTGAACATACAGACACAGACTCAGGGACACAAAACAAAGAGAGCAAAGAGGACAGGAACCAAAACCTAAGAATAGAAAGACAGAACAGAAAACTCTAAGTCACAAAAATAAACACACCAAAAACACAAAAACACTGGGTCGCAGACCCAGGACCATGACATGCATGATGTGTCATTGCTGGATTTTGTATTTCTTAAGGACATGATTTTCAGACACTGTTCATCTGCTGTAGGTAGTGTTTTTAGGCCTGCCACTTTTTTTGCTCCATACCTACTCAGCCTGTCATACTGTGATATTTTTCATAGATTCAACTAAAGAAACTGGAACAAATGATATGCTTTTGCAACAGCCTAAAGATACGATTTAAAATTGGTTCTTTGTTAAGTTTGTCATGGTCCTGGGTCTGTGACCCAGTGTTTTGAGTTTTCGTGTGTTTTTTGTCATTCTGTACTATGATTTATCTTGTTCCCCAGTCGTGTCTCATGTGTCACCTCTGTCTCT
>VVHJ01035739.1:0-10461 GCA_015107715.1 Tylochromis polylepis
TTTTTTTTTTATGAGTATTTTTTTTTTTTTAAAGCAACGCTGCCCTCTTGTGTTATTTCCGAATAGTATATTGAATATAATCTGGAGAAAGACAAAAGAAGAGGACAAAAGGAAAGTTTAGAGTGTAGTAAAGATCCTCAATGTAAAAGCATAAATAAAGAAGTTACTGCTTTCCAATAATTTAATTAGTTGTGTATAAATAACGCATGGAGTCTTCCATGGTAACAACATTCAAAAAAAGAAAATCTTTCCACTGAAAAGCAATGAAATGATTCCAGTACACCACATTGTTCAGATATATTTATTCAATGTAAACTCTTGGAAAGGCAGGGATGAATGAATACAGAAACCAAGCAGTGAAGCAAGTAGCTGCATTTGGTTGAAAATGAGCATCTAGAGACAAATTATTACACCTTTTGTAACCAGGAGAGATCAAAGAGTCCTCGATTTTGGGGACTTTACAAACAATGAGGAGAAGCTGTGAAGACGTGGCAAGTTTTTGTTGGGCTTTTTTTTCCCCCTACAGTAAGTCTTAAAACACTGAACTGCCATCAAAAAGTTTGAAGCATGCAAACTTTATGACAAACACTTGCATACATACAGATAAAATGTAAAGTGACCAACATAGGAAGACATGAGAGAGCGCAGTAGACCTTTCGTTTCACACATTCACTTCCACTGTTATAATCTTGATCCGCTCAGGTAAACAAAAAAATAAAGCAAACATTTAAAAAATAAAAAATAAAAAAAATAATAATGTGCATCCAGGCATTTGGCCATTAAGGGAAATCCTAATTTCTGCCAGGTGAAAATGATGAAAGATTGTGCTGTAAATAGCTCTGCAATCAGTGCTGAAACGTGACTCAAACATGGCCTTTTAGACACAACAAATCAAATGTACACACAGTCTACGCTATATACAGTATTTACATCTTCTTCTAAAGAATAATTGCATATGTTACACATCACAAACCTTATTGTACTGAATGTGACACTAAATTGTTCATCATATCAATCAGCAAGCAACCAAAAAAAAACAAAAAAAACAGCTTTTTACATAACTCAGTATGACTAACCAGCAGCTTAACCTTGTTTCTTTTCATATAAATATATTATCTTTATTTGCACAGGACAGATTAAGCAAATTAGCATTTTGGTAGAAAATTAAATATTTCTTTGTATCATCCCCAAAGAGAAACAGAGAGGAATGAAAATGCAAAAAAAACTAATTGTCTGCTTATTTGCACATATCTCTCTTATATTTAAATGGGGCTTATTAAACAACAGAATTATGAGCGATTTTCCATAAAGTTAATTCAATGAAAATGGGAAAATCAAATCTTCCAACTGGTCAAAATAGCTGTTATGTACCACGGGTAATGAGGGCTGGACTGAATGCTGAAGGATCATCGTGTTTTGAGCAGCACTCTGTACATGGCGAAGCCCAGCACCGCAAACACCGTGGCCCCAACGCTCGCTCTCAGCCAGAAGGTCGAGCTCTTCAGGTCTGCTTGGCTAACATGTCTGTTAAATAGAGGGATGCAGAGTGTAGAGACATAAATGCAGAGTTTGTGGGAAGATGTAAAGAGTTTAAAAAAAAACAACAAATTGACTTTCTGTATCATATATCATATAACCCTGTTTTCACTTGGCTTTAAAATGAGTTTTGTGCGACTGGGTTAAAACAGCTGAGACGAAGTTACATCTGTTTCCATCATGTGTATTCATGGTGTCTGATTTAACTCTTGTGTTCACATTGTGTTACTGACTATATGACCAGTACACCTGCGGTGGATGAGCACAGGAAAAAACCATGGAGTTAAACTGATTTAAGTAGGAAACTACATTACAAAACACATGTGGCCAAGTTTCTCCCAGACAATCCTGGCAGGTTGTTTGAGTGACACGTGTGTTGTTGTTGGTTTATTACATCTGTATTTAACGCCGTCAACTTGTGACTGATCACCCAAGAAAATGCATTTTAAAACCAAGTGTGAACAGGATCAAAGATAATGACTCACAGACATCTCATCCTCTTTAACATCGAAGCAAAAATTAAACTATTTCTCTTCCCCGATTAGCTCCCAACTTTCCAATAAAAGTGACAAACAGATCAAATAAGTAGTGACATTAGTTGTAAAGAAGGATCACGTAGAAATGAACATTAAGAAAACACTGATGAGCGGATGACAGAACAGGCAGAGAGCTGTGACATATTGAGATGCTGAAGCAAAAGCCAGTCAAACAGATGAGGGACTTGGAGGTTTATAGTTACGGCATGAGACAGCGAAACCAGAAATGAGTTGTGACAACTCTGTTAGATGAGACAGCTGAGGCACAGTGACATATGCAAAGCTGATACCAACAGAATGACAATGAGATTGAAGTCAAACACTGGGGGGAAAAAAAATGATGATGCGATGAAGTCTTTATAAAAAAAGAAAGCAATATCAAGATTAAGATGGAAAAAAAGCAAGAGGAAAATTATGACAACTAAAAAGGACTGTAGAGGGAAAGGAAGAAAACCTAATGGCCTCTGAAAACATAAAACAAACAAGAAAGAGGAAAAATCAGTTCAACACTGCATTACACTGTAGAAATATAAATGCAACATAGGAAATAAAAGGTATGAAAGGCTAGACCTTCAGCAAAACCAGATTAGACGCAAGCAAACATCATGTATGCCACTAGCTACATTTAAACAGATCTACAGCAACACTAAAGGCTTATGTTGCTCCAAATGAAAGTTACTAACATTGAGCCAATCTAATATTTTCCCGTACATTTGTATAGGAATGAGAATATTAGTTTTTTTGCATGGATGAGTTAAGGTTCACCCATCCTCGAATTTGGCGATTAAGAATTAACAAGAAAGAACTGCTCCCATTGGTGCAACCAGCCGGGTGTGCTGTGGTGTAACATATGACGATGCCACAGAAAAATAGCAGCTTAATAAAGAAGAAAAAGTGAAAAATAAATAAATAAAAATGATAAAAGGCAACACGTCAACAAAGATAAGAGAGAAGTTTGTAAGAGACCTTCGGAGTACGACAGCGTAGAGTTTGGCCCTGACCGTCTGCAGCAGCTCAGAGTTGAGGAAGTTCTGACACAAGCAGAATGTGCACCGGTTACAAGTGCACATGCAGCGCAGCCGGGCGTGGCTGAGAAGAGACACAGGGTACATACACACACACACACACACACGCCAACAAACACACAGACAAACAAAAGGGGGACAATAAAAAGTTAAAGCTGGAAGATGCCACCACCATTAAAAGGCTCCAGTGTAGCTCAGATCACAAGAGAAGCAGCTTGATAAAAGGCTAAATGTTTCTCCTTTTGAGAGAAAAGAAAATGTTATCTAATATGCTGATTTCTTAAATATTATTTCTACAAGACAAAGAAAAGAAAATTCAAACAAACAAAAGAATTTTAAAGAAACAAACTGAGAAAACTGAAATACTGATAAAAGCAAAAAAAATCAAAAAAAAAAATCAATAAACAAATCTCAATCTAGCTGAAACCTTTCACTAGAAAAGGCATTCGGCAAGCGTGTCCAACTTAAATGCTTGAATCTCAGAGAATAAAATTGACAGTCTCAAAATTAAAGTCCCCCTCCAATCATATAATAGCACAATGTGCAGCGAGGTGATTTGTGTTGACAGTAAAGTGAAGCCTGACTGATGGCATGAGTGTGATGCTCTGGGAGAGATCACCATTACAGCTCAGCAGGGGGCCCGTGTATCCACAGTGGAAAACACAGTGGCATCAGACTAAAAGCAACACGTCCAGAGGCCAGTGAAGTGCATTAATGCGTGTCGAGTGAGGCGCATGATGACAAATACTGACACTTGCAGAGAGCAGGAACATCCCCAGAGGGGACCCGGGAAAATTACACAGACTACAGCTCTGTATTTAAACTGTCAACTGCGCTCAGACTAATCTTAACTATGTGGGGGGAAAAAAAAAAAGAAAGTATTCTATGATTCATCAGATTTATTTCTACAGTTGGGTGTTAAAGGGCAGAAAATCCTCAAGGACTACAGGAAACACAATTAAAACTTTAAAAGTTGCCTCCTTTTACAGCAGCAAACGAGAACTGTGACTCAGCTACTTCATCACCTCAGACCACAACATCCTCTAAGCTGAGAAACTTCTGTTCAGAGCCAGAACTGAGGATTTAGAGGACTATATTGTTGGTCTGCACTTCCAGACCCGAGGGAGATATAAAGAATGCTATAAATTGTGTTAAAAATCTCATCCATCACCAACAGCTTTAACGAAAATTACCAAACATAAATAATATAGGATTTATGTAATCATTTGCAGGCAACAAGTAAGCTATGAGATTACAGCTGCAGTTAATAACTGCATAAAAATCTTCCTCTTCTGGGTGATGATTTATACTCATCATATCCTTATATCACAGTTAAAGGGTTAACAATATATAAATAAAAAAATAAAAACAGCTTTTCCACAAAGCTGTAACAGGATAATGGGAAAATATCATGAACAAAAACATATTTTCCACAAGTCTTCTCATTGTAATTTGGTCAGCTAAGCCCATCTCAGAGCTGTGAAACTAAAGCTGCACTTCAATTAAAAGTCAGACAATGTCCTCCAATAAAACACAGTGGGATTAACTTCAGTTAACACTAACAAATAATTAGATTTCACTGAATTAAATACAATTCACTATGTTCTTAGTTACCTCTCGTACCCTTTCGGGAATCTAATGTGAAAATATGACTCGTACAGAAGTATTACATTTACAATCAGGTCGATGTTTCAAATGTCTGCATACTTACGGGTACATGGCCATAGTGGTAAGTTTGGTGTAGATGTCTCTGTTGGGTGCTGAGGCTGCGTTACAGGTGAAAGACTGAGGTGGGGGCATCTTGTGCCTCCGACAGAACTCCAGAGGACTGCAGCCATACATCTGCTTGACCTCAGGCAGGTCTGACTTTGCTGCAATCATCATACATGGCGTCTTGCTGTCCATGAAGTATTGCTGAAGGAGAAAGACTCATTACTGAATGATTGTGATTGTGGTAGTCTTTTGTTTTAAGTAGACAAACATCTGTCTTTTGGTATAATGTGAACATTAAAACAGTTTTACCTTGAAAACTTTGGCGCAGTACTCAAAGGAGTAAGGGTTGCTGACGTCATAGACTAGGCAGACAATGTCACAGGCCAGATCAGCATCAGACAGGTAGTCGAAGTCAGGAAACACTTCGTGAAGCTGGAGAGGTAAGGTGGTTACAATTTTTTTTTTTTTTTAAATCTGTAAGTGGAAATATTCCCTTTTCTAAATCTCTTAATTAAAAATCCACTAAGCTAGAGGAATACTGCTGAGTTTGAACCTTAGTTCCTTTAATCTGACTTCAATGTGGCACATCCCTAGTGGTCACAGTTGCTTAAATAGTTTGTTGTATCTCTGCAGAGCACTGACTGAGAATGTGTGCGGACTTTTATGGATGTTAGATGCTGAAGTTGTGCTAATTTGACTCAGTTTAATGTGATCTCATTCGGCAGTGCTGCTGGTATTTTTAGACTGCTTCCTGGAAGTCCCATTTTTAAAATTTGTATGTCTGGGATGTGCGTTGGAGTTCATCTAGGGTTTGGAAACAGCAACCCTTGGACATAAATTTCATTTCAGGGTAAAAGTTGCAGGGACACAAATCTGCAAACAGTGCGACGTGTACAAGTGTTTTCAGTGCACTGGTGAGGGACAAACGCGGTGCTGATTTCCCTTAGACCAGCAGCTTTGTGTGTGCCTGTCTTACCCTGCTAGCCAAGTTCATGAGTGCAACCAAGTCAAGGTTAAAAAAAAAAGAAAAAAAAGAAACAACCCAACAAAATAAGTATTCCCCTGTTTGTGCTCCACAGACCTCAAAGTTGTTTCTGTTTGACACAGACATTGATGTCTTGTTTCACTGTAGGTTTGATGTCCATGATGAAATTGCAGACACACAAGCTGAGGAATTTGTACAGGGAGCAATCTAAAAATAGCAGCTGTGCTGTAAGCAGAATCAGTGCAACCCAGAAGTGCACAAGCACATGACATTACAGGGGGAAAAAATGTTTAAAATTAGATAGATACTTACTGTACAGCAGTCAACTGAAAGTATCTAACCAGTTTAAACACCAACCCACAGTGATGAAAACCAAAGTGATGAGAAGCACACAACAATCCAATGATAGAGTGAATCCCACTTGTGACTTAAAGGGTGAACCTTTTAAATGTCATTTAACCAGTGTCAAAACAAACAGTGCTGTCAGTGTGCAAATCAATACAATTTCAACTATTGAGGTTCATCTGCTAAATGTTGCCATCTAAAAGTAGCCAGTATGCTACGGTATTCAATATTTTGCCAACAATTTCGCAACAACTGTTCCTCTGTATCCTATGCACTTTGCCAAAATAGGCACAGCAGTGCTAATGCCTTTGTTAAGCAAGTACAAATGCTGGCTTGACAAAAGCATTAGACGAGCATGATAAGAAGCTTACATAGAGCGAGCTAAGAACAGCCAACCTCAAGCTGGGCTGGCCTTCATGGATCACAGTTGACAGCCTCACGTACAACACACAACAGTACATGCACAGTACAGAATGTGAGTATTTGTACTGTTACTGAAGGTCAGCACATATATAATGTAATAAAATTATAGGAGCTACATTAAACTGCCCAATCTGAGAAATACTTTGAGTAATTTTATGTTTAGCTAAAAACATTTAAAAAAATAAAAATCCGCATGGAAGACAGTGTGCACACTGCAAGGATAGAAGATATACGTGCCGTCATGTGTTTTTATAAGTGATTAAAGCAGTGTGTTTGAGACTCACAAGAAGGTATTTCTCCTGGCCATAAACATAGGTTGTATTGATGGCATAGTAGGATCTGTGCTCCTCTTTAATGGTCTTCTGGCGCTGAGAAGACAGAAGAGGATCTGGCGTTAATTAAAACATGATATGAATTACATTTTCAATACATGCAGCAATACAAAAAAAAAAAATCTATACAAAAATATATGTTGACATAATCCCAAATGTACCAAGTTAAAGCATTTAATTAAACCTTTCACTGGAACTCTTTTGACACTTGCTGTGTCTCTGTGTCTCAGAGTAAACACGGTTTCAGTCAGGGTAAAGCAAAACATGTTTATGGCAAAGCCTGCAATCCAGTTCAGGCAGCCCAATCTAAGCCACTCACATAATACACTCCACTTAAACATGCAAAATACCCCTTTCAACACTTTAGTTCAGCTTCCTCTTCAATATGAGACTGCATGCCTATGTGCACCACTCATTTTATAGCTATTGCTGTGACTGCTGTTGCTGACAGCATTTCAAAAGTTGCACCCACATTCTGATATCCAGGTGTAATGGATGGCTGAGCTGGTGCTTAGTTCTGCTTACCATGAGGTTTCTACCCAGAAAGGCTTGTAGGAAGCCACTCTTGCCACTGCCAATGTCTCCAAAAACATTACAGCGGAAGACGCTGCGCTGGGTCTGCTTCTTCTGCAGGTCAATCTTCTTATCCCTGGTCACTGCAGGAAGGAAACCACATACAAACACAGGTACCAGAGGATCAATTCAGACAGCTGTTGTGCACAGTTCAACAGAGCCAACTACACCATGCTAACCGTTCTTAAAAGAAGGATTATTGTCATTAAATGAGGATTACATGGTAGAGTTTACCTGTAATTCCCGCAGCTTGGGACTCCTGCTCAGCAATTATTGAGTAACCAAGATACCCCAAATACTCCAAACACCTTTGGACATCCAGATAAGTTGTTAACCTGAACAAAAGGCAGCTGATGGTAAGACACAGGAACTAAACTGGCCAATCGGACAGTAATGTAATTAGTATTATTTTATAGTTCAACCATAAAATTAAAACCATCAACTTAACATTTTAATAGTTTTCCTTTGTGTCCCTGAATTGTCCTGACCCATCAGGGCATGGACACAGGGCTTCTGGATATTCCCTGTATCAGAATTTGACTGTAGATCTTTAGGGTGATAAGTGCTGTGGGGTGGGACCTCCATTAATTGGTCTTTCCCTGTCAGATCCTGTAGATAGCTTACTCAATTTGGATGCCACATGAACACTTTGGACTCTGTGTTATGCTCTCTCCTGTCAGCGCTTTTTAGAGTGTGGTGAAAAGCACTGGAAGTGGGAGACCACTGCCACCAGGGTGGGACATTGCTATAGGGATATGTTTTGTATACAGTATGTATAAGTATGCCCTTGTAAATGCCAGTTTCAAAGGTTTCTGTACAAGTGTCAGTGGTTTTAATGCTGTGCTTGATCAGTCAGTCGGAGCAGTCAACAAACAGAAACAATTTAATCCAAAACATATAAACATGGACACCAGTTTAATGCCTACTTACGTCCACTGTGAGAGATACCCCTGGTAGGTGATCCAGCCTTGGTCATTAGTGCAAACTGTGTTATTGACATCTGGCCCCCAGGGCATGTAGGGAAAAACATCAAACAAGTCCCTCAGCTCCTCTGGTGACAAGGCACAGTCACGGTCCTAACAGACACAAGGATCAGTTACTGTGTACAGCTACACCTAAATAAGGAACAGGGTGCTCATGGCAGCAATAATTTCCTGTGGGATTTTGTGGGTGAATGTACACTGAACAAACTGCTCTAGTTTGATAGATTTCAGAAAAAGAATTGCCTAAGCTTGCTGCCTGTCATTTCTACCTGAGAAAACAAACATGACAGACTGAAGCACACATTCACAGCGGGACACTAATCACTATGAGAGAAAGCAGATCTTGACACAAGCTGTCACTTTCACTCTTTGACTCTTCTAACCTCATGGCTAATTCTCCCTGCCAATCCCTCCTCAGCTGCAAGGAGTTACATCACACCTCAGCAGGTGGTCACACTTGACTGTGGGAAAGTGCTTTCCTAAATGCTGAATACTCAGCAACTCCTTGTTTGTGTCTCATCAGGGTGAAGGCCAAAGTAAATACAGAACCAGATACACAGGACTGTACCTTATCGTGTTTGTCAAAGACGCTCTGGAGGAAGAGGTAGGCATTGTGGTTGAGCTCAGTAGTGCAGTCCGGGGGAATTTTCAACCTAGAGAGGGAGAAATAAAAACGTATATTCATATTTAACACATAAAATAAACGTAAGCATTTTTTTTTTTAAATGTATCAAACAAGCAAATAAGGACGGGAATGATTCAACAGAGTGCCACAAACCAACAGATTTGCCCAACAGCCTAATGGAAACATGATGAAGTGCAAGAGCAGGAGCAGATTTTTAGTTGCTAAGATATCAAAGTAAGACTCACGGAGGGAAGAGATAGTCCTGATTTAACTCGAGGTCATCATCATATCCGAATCGCCTGAGTACTGTCCAGGTTGTTTCATGGCGTCCTCGCTGAATGAACAGCGTGTGGAGGAACAGAAATCCTGGAGAGGAAAAATAAATAAATCACAGGAATCCCACTGTGAGACGAGCCCGTACATACATAAGCATCAGAAAGACGTCCCATCACTCCTACCTTTAAGAGTGAGGCCGTTGTCACACACTCCATCAATTAAATTCTTCTTCACCACATTTTTTACATCCTCTAACGCCTGAGGCTCCAAGGGGGTGTTGAAGCAGGTCCGCTATGGGCAGACAGGCAAATGTTGTTATTTGAATGAGCTCACTGTCCACATGAAAGTAAGTGAGCTCCCACCAAAAGGAGGAAACAATAAAGACCACCAGCATGTTCAATTTTAGCCGGTTTACCTGAAAAAAGTTGAGCTCGTTGTCGTTGAGATTACCATCGTTATCTAGGTCTGACACTTTGAAGATTCGAGTGAGAGCTTTTACACAAAGTGGCTTCATCTGAAAAATCATGGACGCATCAAACGTTCTTTAAACAAAATCATGTTCTGCTAAGAGTTCAAATCCAGGCCTTCGTGCAAAACAAACTCAGAACACTGAACAGCTCAAAGAGTGGAGTAAAATTAATGTAGTGTACATTTATCCTTACATCTTTTTTCTCTGGACAGTAGAGGGGACCTGTGGGGTGGAGAACTGCCTTTTGAGCATAGTAGAAAAGCTCTGAGATGTTCTTCAGGTTCTTCGCTGAACACTATAAACAACAAGGAAGAAGAAAATGTACACACACGTGCTGTAATGCAGCTCTGGTATCATAGCGGTTAATTTGAAAGCCCCATGAATACGCAGTGTGAGGCTTCTTGATCTCATAAGTATCATACGTGGCACTGAGAGCTAACAGTCCAGTCAACACACGGTCATCCCTGTTTACACACACACACACACACACACACACACACACACACACACACACACACACACACACCTACGTGTGTGTGTGTGTGTGTGTGTGTGTGTGTGTGTGTGTGTGTGTGTGTGTGTATTTTGGTGTCTAAGTAGTTGCCAGACAGGGTATTAACACACGTGATCTGTCTGAGCG
>VVHJ01035739.1:14956-29700 GCA_015107715.1 Tylochromis polylepis
CCCCCCAAACCTTAAAAAAAAAAAAAAAAAAAAGTATCTCCCATCTACTCGACCAAGAAGTGCGACATTAATCTGTGGTTTTGAATTAAGACAAGTGTGAGCTCTGCGATTTTTTTTTAGTACTGGAAAACTGGAGCGGAGTGAGCGAGCTTACTTTTATCCCCTAGCTTTGAATTTCTGTCAAAGAGCGCCATCTGGAGGCAAGGAAATTAAAAGCAGCACGTGCAAGTTTGAGACATTAAAGGAGTAGTGATATGTTTTGGGGGGTTTTTTCTCAAGCGGCCATACTGACGAAATACATAGATAAAAGGGTCCTTATTAAAACAAAACAAGAACTTTATGGTAAGAAGATTGAGTTATTTTTTGGTGTCGGTATGATGCACTGTGGCACGTAAATGCTGCGTCACCTATTTTTATATACATATATACATATAGCTACCACTGGAATAAAGGAGTTGTAGGGCAACATAGATGAGAGAGGCGCCTACTGTTGAAATAGGCTATTAATTTAGACTGCTGCCTTATACTGGAGGGGGCGATTTAGTTTTCCATCGGGGGCTTTATTGAGATGCTTTGGGCTATTTTACCCTTGTGTGCATTAAGGTGGATTCAACACTCCATAAGACATTTTGCTACTGATTTTCAGTCCAGTCCTTGTATAATTTGGCATACCTCTGCCTTTTCTCCCTTTTCTCTTCCTTAAAAATGGCTTCTTCCTGTTTCTTAAGAGCATGACTTTCAGATATGGTTCATCAGCTATGGATAACTTTTTTTTAGACCTGCCACTTCTTTTTTTGTCCTGCATGTGTCCAGTTTTCTAAGAACACACTGAACACCATTATGAAATATGTCAAGTCTTCAACCAATAGATCTTTGGTAATCACCTTGTTGGTGCAAAAATACTATTTTATGTCTGTCAAACCATGTTATCTTTGGCATTTTTCACAAACCAAGCCAGAGAAATGGGAACAACTTATGTGTTTTTCTTAAACACTGCTAGCAATGAAGTGCCTAAATATACAATTTAAAATGGTTTTTTTTGCTAATTTGTCAGGTACAAGCAGTTGATTGAAAATGAGTGAAAAAGCAGCCAATGTCCAAAGAAAAACTTCAAAAAGTCTAGAGAACAATATTGCTCAAGACCACAAAAAAATAAAGTCTGGCTCCTTGGGGTGGGTCAGGACTTTCACATAGCATTATGCACCTACTTTTGGTAGCCTATTAAAACTTCTCTGTACTGCAAAATTATAAAAACAGAAGATTTTCTGGTACACTTTCATTAAGACTTTTAGGATATCTTTGTGCATTGTGTATGGAAGAATCAAACTTTTAGATTGAAATGTTCGCACAAAATTAAAAATAATAATAATATTAAAAGAGCTTTTAATAAGAGATGGAGTATAAAGTAGGTGTTTCTTTAAGGCTAACAGCTAAATTACTGTAAACTAATTGATAAATAGTGATATGTGGGCCTGGTGGTTCTTGTGGCATTTCCATTTGGTCTTGGCGGACCCAGATGGAACCTGCCACTTATAATCAAAACATCTCGATAGAGGCACATATGCCTGATATAATGCCCAGCTCTCATCAGTGACACATCACTACTCCACATATGTTACTGACGAGGAAGAAAGCCAGCACATATTCCCCAACAACTGGTTAACAAAAAAGAAGAAAGCAGTTATTTATCAAGTTTATTTAAATGATGAGTTTGATAAATTCACAGACAGCTAAAAAACAAAGTATCTAAGTACATTAAAGTTAATAAAAACACAAAATATTTACAAAATAGCCATTTCGCTCTTTAATAAATACAATGTCTGGTTTATAATGTATTACAAAAGAACGCTGATATTAATTTCAACAAAAGTGCAGCAAAATCAGGAGACATTGCTTTTAATGTGCATGGATCTTACAGAGAAACAACATCTCTGCAGTGACAGTAGCTTCTCCACATTGTAGACAGTAAGTGTTTTAGTCGGTCTGTGTCTAGCTGGTCTGTGGTCCTGTCTGTAATTATTTTTCTATCCACACTGACAGGTTCAGGTGCATCATTTTGGAGAAAAGCTTCAAGTCTGTTCTCTCCCCAAAGGGTATTTAAATTTCCTTGCAAAAAAAAGAAACAACTCATTTTCCTCTCCTCAGGTTGGCCTCATCTGTATATCGAAGAGAGAAAGAATTAGGAATGCTTCACAAACAAAGGAGCAAGGTTGATGCATTTTAACAACACATGGGACAACAAATTCCTACTAGCGTAGTCTTCTGGTGTCATGGGTTGAGAGATGACCTTTCTGAAAGCCACTATCCACTCGCTCTGCTCCTGCTCCTGCTCACACATAAAAACAAACTGCCTCTCCGGAGTCTCCAGCGAGATCCCACAGCGCCACCGGCTTCCCCTCGCATTACGGCTGCTGGTTTCTGAAACAGAGTAGCCATGGCTCTCTGTGCCGATGAAGACAGCCCCCAGCTCTGTAGCATCCTAACAGTGTAAAAACAACTAAATAGGGTTATTATGATTTATTCACTGTATTTTATGAGCATTAGAATAACTTATTAATATCTCCATTTTTTTTTTAAATCACAAATTTTTATGTTTTTATTTTCTGGAGTCATTTATTTATTTAAGTAGTTAATTTTCACAAAGATATGAGCAACACAAAGATCTCTGTTCTTCATCTCTGCTCATTACCAGTGGAGATTTAAAGTACAGAAGCTTTCTGTTCATTGAGCACAGCGTGAACCAGCGCTTCTTGAATGGCTCCCGTTGCTGAAAACACATATAAATACACCAATCCAATTAGTCAGGCAATTAAACTACAAATAAGTAGATCCAGTAAATTCAGTTAAAAATTTCAGCTAGTTCACAGACCGTCGGACCGGTTTTCTCCATGTATCCCTCCTTCAGGCAATGTGCTGTTAGCTGATGTTTTAACTGTGCAAAGAAACACAAACAAATACTGTGAGCTGAACAACAGCAGCAGCTCGCAACCAAAATGATTCAACCCTGCTGACGTTGTGTGGGTTTACACATTAAATGTAATGTGTTTATATGAAAGATGGAACAAACCCAAATTAATATTGAATGTAACTGTTGAGAGTAGCATCATGCTTCAATAATATACATCCATGTCATAATTAAACTTTTTTTTAGCTAATATTGCTGCTTTTGATTACTTCTTCTGTGCAAGGCAACACAATTCAGTCATGCTTTTCATAACACAGATACAGTTAAGTCCATAAGTTTTTGGACAGTTACACTTTTTTTTCTTTCTATTTGCCTCTGCACACCACAACAGTAACTTTTAAATCAAACAATCAACACATGATTGAAGTGCAGACGTTCAGCATTAATTCAAAGAATATTACAAACATTTTAATTAACTGTTTAGGAATTACAGCTATTTTTATATATAATCCTACATTTTCAGATGCTCAAAAGTAATCAAACAGACCATCATCAGATTAAATATGTGGACTGATTCCAATATTTGTATGACAATCACTGCCTGAAGTCTCACATCCATGGACATGGACATCACCAAATGCTTTGTTTCCTCCCTTTGAGATGCTCTGCCAGGCCTTTAATGTAGGTTCCTTCGGCTGCTGCCTGTTTGTGGGTCTGTCTGCCTTCAGTTTTGTATTTAGTAAATTTAGCTCTGTTGGCTTGAGATGCTGCAGATCATGATCACTTCCTTTTTTTCTTCTTACTTTTCTATTCTCATCATTCAAATTTCAGTGGTTTGAACATTGTTGTAAACCCTCTGTATTTACATGCATGACAAACCTACAATCCTCTGATTGTAACCTTTGAAAGTCAAGTGTTCTTGACTTGGTTAAAAGTTGTGAACATGTTTTTCTTAACCATGAAAATAATTCATAGTCATCAAGCACTTCAGTTGTCTTCTGTGGTCTTTCAGGACTTCATGTTACTAAATTGTCCACTGTTTCTTTTTGTGTTTCTTTTTTTAAAATCAATGAATCAGGTTGTTGATTTGGGCACTCCTAAAGTTTTTACTGTCTCTGTGATGGGTTTATTTTAGCTTTTCTGTTTGATGATGGCCTTCCTCACTTGCATCAACATCTCTTTAGACTTCATATTGAGGCTTCTAATCAACAGCTACCAAATGTAAGCTCAACAATTAGAATTGACTTCAAATCTGTTATCTGCTATATTTGTCATGGAATAACAAGGCCTCACTTAGCCATGTAATTGCTCCTCAGTCAATTGCCCAATTACTTTTGAGCAAGACTATGTATAAAAATGGCTGTGATTCTTAAACAGTTTGTACAAAAATTTTTGCTACACCAATTAAAATAAAGCTGCAAGTCTGCACTTCTATCATATCCTGACTGTTTGGCTGAAAATCCATTGTTGTGGCGTACAGAGGCAAAAAAAAAAATAAAAAAAAAAATTATTAAAAAAAAGGCAGTACTGAAAAAAGAAGACTTCAAAGACAAACTCATGGTTCAGCAGCAACTTTCTTGGGTGTGGAAGGTCATTTTAAAACAATCACTGAGCAAAAGCTGCCGCATTAGTAACAAAGACTTGCAGATATGAGTGAAAACTTTAAAAAGAACATTAAACAAGGCTTCGGTCAAGGCCTTGAAACCTCTTCACACTTTCTTGACCAGAAAGCTATTAAACTGGAAAGGTCTATATAGTTAATTACAGAAAACCTTTGATGTATGAGGTATGACTTTGAGGTTGTATAATTTTACTTAGAGGCTTTTTGAGGATAAACATCACTAGCTTGAAGTAAGAGGGGTTTAAATAGCTGATGACCTAATGAAAGTTTGTCTCACATCTTTTTCTTGAAGAGTGGGGTTTTTCTTCAGGAGGTATGCCAAACGCGTTGCCCGAATAGCATTGAAAAAAGACACAATCACCTATAAGAGATCATAGACATAGAAGAGTATGTCAGGAAGAAGAATTGTCTTAAATGATGCATAACTCTGTGACTGTGGGATGGAAAAGAGCATACAGGGTAAATCTGGGAAGATGCCCTCACCTGCCCATCCTCGTGGTACACAAAAAGGTTCTTTGAGCGTTCGTCATCCACATAGGAGATCTGCAAACCGTTAGTATGACCAATCTTCTCGGGCTGGAAGACTGCATTCAGATCCTTCATGTTGATGACAGCTTTGGGAACCTTGGACTTGGTTTTAATGAGACAATTGAGGAAGATTAGAAAAAGAGGTATTTGGCTGGAGTCAAATGAAGAATGCTTATACAGCTGTAAACTAAATGGTCTTATGACTGAAGAACTGCTCACATCCTCTTTGATGAAGTATCTGAGGGTGAAGTCTTTCTGTGAGAGCAGAAAGGTGCTTTTAAGGAACTGCTTGCTGTCTTTGCCTTTCTTCCATAGCGTTGCCTCAAACAGTTCTGGAGTATCAAACAGTTCAGAGAGGTGAAGCAAATAAACTGCAGGTTAGACTTTG
This sequence comes from Tylochromis polylepis, assembly GCA_015107715.1. Lineage (NCBI taxonomy): Eukaryota > Metazoa > Chordata > Actinopteri > Cichliformes > Cichlidae > Tylochromis > Tylochromis polylepis. Next base: position 20,399 of record VVHJ01035739.1, read on the forward strand.
TTGGGAAAATAAATGCTGAGTTGTCAATGTCTGTGAAGGTTGTCAATGTTTTGTTGATGGGGCAAGGTTTAGGGGTTTTTTTGGTTAAAATAATGGTAGGATAATTACCTGCACTGTACACTTTTTGAAAGTAAACGTTTTCTCCTGTGAATTCCCGTCTTTCGTACTTGGCACGGATCCACTGATCCTTAAGAACGCTGAAAGCAAAGAAGTCCGTGAAAATGTGTAGACCTGTCACTGATCCACCCAACCTTTACACTTCTTTACTGTTCCTCTTTCTACCTGAGAAACATGACTACTCCACTCCCATTCACTAAGCAGACCGTTTGTTGTCTTTACTTCCCACTTCCGTTGAGATAATGAAGTGAATGGGTGCCAAATGCAGTGAGAGTCACTTACACGCAATCGTTCTGTTGTGGCTGGTAGAAAAAGACTGGGATGCACTTCTCAAAAATAGCTTTGGCGGTAGAATTTCCCTTCTCTTGCATGAACTGAAACCGCATAACATGAGAGTTAAAAATATAGGTTAGCGTAAGATAGTATTGTTTACATGATGAACAGACTCAAATTAGAAGGATTTATTTTAAAATGAAGAATGAAATGAAAATCTGGAGGCAACAGTGGAATAACAGAGGGAACCAGAGGGAATGAAAATCAAAGAAATATCTAAAGGTATCCAATACCCTTTACATATTAAAAGGAAAATGTCTAAATTTAACAGAACATGAATAAATAATAAATGGAAGTTACTCCATAATCATATGAATACAAGCTAAAAATCAATACCTCTACAAGTGAATCTTCCCAATGATCCAGCCGTATGGATTTCACTTTGCTGACTGCAGGTAGATTACGATGCATCCCTGAGCAGTTCAGGCACACAAAGACACCGAGAGTGTAAGATGCCCAGTCAGGGTCTGTGAGCAAAAAAAGATCACAGTGTTTATTTTGTAAGAAAGAACTAAATACAGTGCAAAACCTAGTTATAAGAGCTGCATAAGGACCATGATACACAAAGATTAAAGTGAAAATCAGCGTTTCTTTTCTGCACAATTATAAAGTGGGTAAACAGACGAAAGAATAAGCGTATAAAGCATTGTTTGTCTTTTACGCTACTACCTCTGTTTTCATTTCACATAGGTATACGCTGTATTAACTTTCCTCTGACCATCATGATGAAAAGTGGTGGAAAAAAGGAGGAACAACGAGGTCATACCACTCTGTACAGCAGTTTTCTCTTCCCTTTCTGAGAGTTTATTACAGAGCAGTCACCAAGTAGTCACTTGGTTATAAAATAATATTTTGGACATGGTATTGTTAACTAAATAAATCACATGACTTAGTCAGACGGGCTGTCTATTACCACTTGTTATGCAGTGAAATAAGGTCAAAAATGTTCTCTGGAGAGAACGTTAAAAAATATATATAAATAAATAAAAATCTATCAGTGCTAATCTATAAATTAAACCTGAGTCTGTTGAGGTGTACTCACCAGGAGCTCCACAGTCAGCACACAAGTTGTTACCCGGCTGTTGTACCAAATCAAGGAGAATTTTGTTATTTCTTTCAAAACTGGCCATTGATGAAGGACATCTGCTTCTGTCAGGCTGACAGTCAAATCCAAACAAAACATCTACTAGGTAGTAACTCCATATTGACTCTACACACTTCACAGAACAGAGCGAGTCTGCCCTGTAGCAGGTAAAAACATCTCAGTGGCCAGTGGGCCAGTATTTCCTCTTAGTAAGGCAGCATCATGAAGTTGATTGTTCTGCACACAAACACATATCCAGAAATAACAGAGAAAGGAAGTGAAACATACGTCACTCAGTTACTGGGTGATTGACTTACAGTATTAGGCTGCTAGACTTGTTGCTATTAGATAACTGTGAGAGCGACTGTTTTGTTTTCAAAGTTAAGGTCAGCAGCAGCAAGAAAAAGGAGGGAAATTTCCAGGAATAGCTCCATGCTTATGTGCCAGTTTTACAAACGATTGCAAACTTATAGCCAGACTTATGTCATACATCTAAATTTAACTGCTGCTGTTGTCACGAGTGGGATTCATTTGTTTTGAATCCTGGGCTAGAATTAAAACTGGATAGAATTAAAACAGATGCCAATGGGTTCTCAGACAACACCCACCTTGGAAAATATACGTTCACACGTCGGATAAAAATACCTCCTGTGGGGAGTTGCCACTATACTAATGAAATGGCTATGAAATTGTATCTGGTGTGCCAAAATAAATCATCACCTGTGTTCATGCAGCAGATAAAGAAAAGGGGGAGATGCAAATTGCGCTATTAATTTAAAAATAAAAAAAGACTACAGTGAAACAGAGGAATAAGGTGAGAAAAGTCCGCGTGTCACCTAGCCTGCTTACATTTACGACCTTGACCTTGTACTCTTCAAACTCGACCTTCATCCTGGCCCCAGCTGCACACCTGTAAAGTTTTGTGACTGTATTTTGAATTTTTGTGGTGACAAGTGCTTTTTGTTGCAGTTTCCGCTGCAGTACGTGTCTTCAGGACTGCATGTTGACAAGCTGACAAATGCACAAGGTAGCACCCGCTCAAACAACAACAGCTGTCTGAACCCCTTGTTGAACATGAAAGTTAGAAAAACGGTGTCTCTCCGTGGAAAATTCAGTCCAAGATCTGTGGTCCAAGACTCCCCTGTTGGGACCTTAAAAAAAAACTGCTTCCTTTAATTGTTTCCTCCACAGAAGTTGGCTGGAAAACTTTTTTTTTAAAAAAGAAACTTTATTACACACACTTGGGAAAATGTGTTTGTTTGGTTTATAACTCTATAACTCCTGCATAGTTATACTTAAACCAGTTAAATGAAACTAAAGCAAAGGTTTAGTAACACTGAATAGAGTTTATTTCAAAGTAACTGGAACAAAAAAAAACTGTCCACATAGATACAGTACTGATGAACGTTCTTACTTAGTGACTGTCTGACGACTGTCGTTTGCATTCAGATTTAGAATGGAATGTCTACTTTCTATACTGTTTATATGCAGAGAAAAGGATTAAATGGTAGAAGCTGAAGAAGGAAGAATGTTGCACAGAATTCAGGGAAGAGTTGAGACAGGCTCTGGGTGGTAAGGAAGAGTTAGCAGATGACTGGGAAAATACAGCAGTAATGGAAAATGGTAAATGGACTGGTTTTTATAGAGCACATTTCTACTCTACTCCTTATACAACATGCCTCATCCACCCATTCATACAAGCACTTTTTTCTACGCTGAAGTGCTTTCTAATATTCACACACATTCATACTTTGATGGATGCATCGGAGAGCAACTTGGGGTTAGTGTCTTGCCCAAGGATATTGGGCATTCAGACTGGAGCAGCCAGGGATCAAACCACCAACCTTCTGATTAATAGATGAATTTGGGATTTGGGAAAGAGTTGTTGAAGCTAGGTTATTGAGAGAGGTGCCGATCAGAGGGCAGCAGTATGGCTTTATGCTGAGAAAGTTTGCTTTGAGAGTGATGATGGAGAAGTATAGAGAAGGTCACAAGGAGTTGCACTGTGTCTTTGTGGATTTAGAGAAAGCATATGATAGGGTGCCAAGTGAGAAACTGTGGTACCGGATGAGGAAGCCACAAGTGGCAGAGTATGAGTAAGTATGTGAGGGTGGTGCAGGACCTATGAGAACAGTGAGACAGTGGTGAGGTGTGCAGTAGGAGTGACAGATGGGTTAAAGATGGGGGTGGGATTACATCAGGGATCGGCTCTGAGTCCCTTCTTGTTTGCAGACCTGCTATGATGTATGGTTTGGAGACCGTGACCCCTAAATGCAGCAGTCGAAAAAAGATAGTCTGTCATTATGTATTAAACATAAAAAATAAATAAATAAACGCAGCTTGGGAGTGGACAAATAAGCATTCTATTATTTATCCTGTTTTATTACTTATTTTGTTTAATTATCTAATTGTTTATTTGTGCCTCTCTACGAGGTCCGATACATCGAATATATGCCAGGATGGAATTTAACAGCATTCCGGAACCATTGAAAGTGTTGTTGTTGTGCTTCACCGACCTGTTAAAACCGTCGGACACCAAACAATCAGAGGGCAAAGTTATTCCACCTGCATTGTGCTGGCGACCAAAACCATCACATATTCATTTTAACTTCAAGTAACGATGATGTGGGTCGCCAGGCGAGTTTTGTTGTCGCTGGTCAAAAGAAGTAAGAATTTTTAATGCACATATGTCGCTTTTTTAAATCAATGTTGCTAGCTAGTATCGCCAGTTGTAAAATTTCGTTTAATTGTAAGCCTTTAGAGGTTGCATCTTCTTTTATAGTCTTAAATGTTCATTAACAGGTCTACCTTAAGTAACTTTAACTGAGCTCCACACTCACATTGTGAAATTTAACACCTTAAATGTTAGACTAAGACTGAAGACATGCTGCCTCGTTGTGTTTCCAGCTCAGTATGCGGGACAGTCCGGTTTGTTTTGCCGCCCCCAGCACGGCTCCCTCCCTGAGCTGGAGCTGCGGTACCTCCAGTGCACATGCTGCTGGAGAAGCCGGGTTCCCGTGGCGGGCTTTGAGACCCTTAACGCTAATCTGTTCTCCAGTAATGAGCCTTGCAAGGAGGACGGGAGCAGAACGCTGGACACCTGCTACACCCCAGAGCAGCGAGACGCTATTCTCCAGCTCCTCAACACCGCCACGCCGGCAGAGCTGGCCGGGATAAAGCTGCTGCGAGGCCGCAAGTCCCTCAACATTGTGGAGTACAGGACTAAAAACGGACCCTTTAAAAGTCTGGAAAGTGTGGTGAATGTTCCGCTGCTAAAGCACAAAAGTGCTGTCATTGTCTTCAACGCCATCCTCAACCCGACGGTTAAGGAGAGGAAAGCGAGGATACAGCTGGCCAAGTTCATCAGGCCAGAGGTCGACAAGTCTTGGTTGGAGGTGAGCTTTTTGTGTCAAAAGGTGATTTCCGGTGTGTGGGGTTTTTTAAATGTCTAATATCTTTGGTTATGTTGGTAAATAGGCTGTTGTCAACAGGGGTTACATATAAAATAATTACTTGTTTTGTGACTCTGTTATTGTTCCTACTCTGTGCTCTATGTTATAATCAGTGCAGTCACTTAGAGGACCAAAAAGGACTGCTTTCTGGCTCAAAATGATACCATTCATGAGAGAGATGTTTGGCAGATTATAGGCCAACAAGTCATTTATAACAGTTTAAATACTGGCGATTGCCTGGTCCTGCCAGAGGTTTCTTCCTGTTGAAAGGGAGTTTTTCCTTCCCACTGTCACCAAAGCCCTTGCTCAATGGAGGGGGTGGGGGTCATATGATTGTTGGGGATTTCTGTTTTCTTTGTATTATATTAGGTTTTTACCTTACAAAATAAAGCGCCTTGAGGCATCTTATTGTGATTTGGCAGTATATAAATAAAATTCAATTCAATCATTATTTGGTAAATAACAGAAGTCACTTCTTGGCAGATGATCACTATTTGGCACATCTGTGTTTGAAATGTCCACATTGGTCTTTATGATCACAGGTGATTCTAGGATTTTTTTTTTTTTTTTTTAAAAACTGTTTGGAGTTAATGCCATCTTATTTGTTGATAAGCCATGATCTGTCAACAGTGTCCATATTTCAGATGACACAGATGTTCTGTTTGTATATAATTACATTGCTCTGAGAATTATGAACCACAGAAGTGGGTTCTTCCTGACTCAAAGTAGGCTTTTTGCACATGATGGGCATGCATGTGTACTGAACAAGACTAACAATCTGCTACCCTGCTTAGAAGTCTTTCTCCCTGCTTTTTTTTTTTTTTTAAACCATGTGATAAAAATATTTCATGCTTGAGTAAATTAAACCCCACATAAACAAATGTAATCACAGTCCCATTGATCTTCCTTTGGCAGAATTTTAAAATCTTTGGGGCCAACATTTATGCAGGGAAAACCTACAGATGATATTGTAAACATCAATTTTCACAGGATGTTGGATTGCTGGTGACGACCTTGGACTTCGCTGTGATAGGTTTACTGTCTACCTCAGATCCTTTGAGTTGTTAGAAGAAAATTAATTATGAAAAGAAAAAGCAGGATAATGCGCTCTGATCACAATTCTGTATTTGCCAATGCAGGATGCCAGTTCCATAGTGTCACTCATATGTGGGACTAATAAAATTGCCTGGGCACATGTGGACCGTGGAATGACTGTACTGGACTGGCAACAGGTGGACTGTCCGAATTTCCTGAGGGGAACTTACATGGCTTCTGCTTATTTGCACGATGTAAGTACTTATGTGGAGCATATTATTTACACTCTAGTCAAAGTCTAGCTAAATGAGAATGTTAATGTAGACTAACAGTCATTGTGTTTTGGACGTTTGTTTCTGTAATATAATTCATTAATTATCTGTGATGCCAACAGGTATCTTCAGTTGTGACCCTCCTGCCATCAGCAGATTTCTACATAATAGAGAAATCTTCCATTTCAGTCCAAAACACAGCTCTGTTCCCCATCATGGCACACATGAGGGCTGTGGAGGCCATGCTTTTTGCTCTGTTGGAGCCCCAAAATTCCCCGCCAGAATCTAACATTCCTCCCAGGTGAGGTAAAAGAAGATATCAAAAGTATTTGGTTTGAACTTGTGCTGGTCACATCTTTAATCCTGCACCAAGCGAACATGCATGTAAAATTTTGACACAGAAATTCTCTCCTTTCCTTTACAGGGTTCTCAACATGATGAGGACTGCTGTAGGGCGCCACTTTGGACTGATGGTGGGCGAGTCTCGAACAAGCGGGGCACAGACAGTTCAACAGCTCATGACTGAGTCGGTGACGCAGAAGCTTCCCAGAATAAACTTTCCCCAGGATCTGCTGGTGAAGTACAGGAATTCCTTCCGGATGGGCAGCAGAAGAGGAGGGGAGGAACTCTGTGATGCTCTCCTTCAGGCTGTAGCTTTTTATGAGCTGCTCAGCAACTGCTCCTGAGAGCCACTACCTGGACTGGTCACGTGCTCCCACCACACAACCATCAAATCTCAGAAATGACAGTCTGAGTTCTTTTGAACTTGATTCATTTTCACCAGATAAATGAATTTGGTGGAGGTTAATGATAAGTTTGAAGAATTAAATATTTTTATTGTTACTTAAAACACTCAAACAGTACCCAGAAAACAGCATTTGAGTATAAGGGCTGCTCCTGTGTTTATTTCTGCTACTAACCCTGACAGCGGCAGTGAATGGCTGTCCTCCTAGCATTTTGTGTAAAAACTGTTTGTGGATAAAACCCAAAGGATGAAAAGTATAAGAATTATCGGGTCAAAAACCCATGCGAGTACCTGAGTAATCAGAGTACTTTAAATTCTTTTAACCCTTTATTGCCCCAAAAAACCCCAAACTTTATATTTACTTAATGGTTGCATTTACATGTAAATAAAAAAACAAAAACAAAAAAACATGATTCCTCATATAAATCACGTTAATTTCATTTCACAGTATTTGACTAAAATAAATGCTGACAGGAATAAGCTGAGGTAGGGGTGGTGTCAGGTTCTAGTCTTTTAGGAGTCACGTGAAATCTTCTGCCAGGAGCTGCATAGTTGACTTTGAGAGGCCCAGGTGAATGTTGTCGAGGTAGTTCGTACACCTATTGTGGGAGAAATGTACAAAATGTTAGATATTTTAAAGGGATGGTTTACTCTTAAACTAAATGTACATTCCTTCACTGCCTTCAGGGGTGTAGTGCTATTTATCAGTCTAGATTTCTTATGATGTCAGGCTTATGATTTACGACAGAAGCATAGCAGCAAGGGAAGGTTTACAAGTTGTTTTACAAAATAACTGGCTGTGTGGTTTCTCTATGGGTACCCCAGCTTCCTCCCATGGTCCAGACACGGGCCGGTTAGGTTAACTGGAGCTACTAAATTGGCCGTTTGAAAGTGAGAATGAAAGGTTGTCCGTCTCTGTGTGAAGAAGCAGTGTTATTTAACTCTTGTCCCCTTAAAAGCCTACTGTGAGTAAATCTTTAAGCCGTTTTCTGAAACAAGTGGTTTCTGTTATATTTCAGACCTCCTTATAAAACAAAATGACTGGGTGTGCATCAGAGGTTGGTGAAGGTGGTCTCTGCCTCTGCAGATATACCCTCGGAAAACCCCAGAAACTATTCTAAAGGTTGTCAAACCACGTCTTTATTGGACATCTGCCATTCTCTCTCACATGAACTTATTGTGATATTACAACCTCACTAGTAACATAAAATCAATCTACATTTCCTGTCATTTATGATGGTTTGCTACTTTCGGACTCTTCGCTGTTTAAAGTGAACTTAAACCTTGTGTTTGACTCACCTCAGCGGCTCCTGTTTCTGTTGCTGTGCTTTATGTGAGCGGCAGATTGAGCGGAGGACCGGCATGTAGTCGACACACACGGCCCGTCTGTTCCCCAGCAACCCGAAGGGTTTACTGCTGAGAACCGTCCTGTTCAGTCTGTATCTCCTTTGGGACAAACTGGAGGGACAAGAATAAATATTACAGGGTGGAAAGAAATTGGTGTTCTGCTTTATAATGTGCATAATATTATAAATGTTTAGTGAAGCACCCACATGCATTCATGAGCCCCCCTTGCCTAGAGCTACATCGCAGGTAGAAAGAAGTTCTATGTACTTTTTCACTGAAGATGCTTTTAGTTATTTAATTGAAATTGTTAACCTTTCATTGATTGGTGTCTCGCTTTTTAAATGGATTTGGACAAGAATTTATCAAATGAATGTCATGTAATGGCACTTTCCCTTATACTTGCATTATAAAGCATTTAAAAGAAGTTAACATCCTTGAAACTTAAGCAATGATAACTAAAAGTGTATGACTGGACAACTGAAATGGCATTCAGAAGATGAGGTGGAGAGCAGACTCACCTTGGCTCGCACAGAGGCTGAAAACTAAAGTTGAGACTGTGTCTTTTAGAAGAGGTCAATGCAAGTCTCTCCATCAGCCTCCCTAACCTTTCGTCCTCCAGCACCTGTCTGAGTTTTTGTACTTCAGTCCACGCCTCAGACGCTCTGCACAAGCACCTGTGACACCCCAAACCTTCAGCAGCAGCCTGAATGTCCAACAGCCTCTCCTGACTGTAGCTGCTGTCCTCTTCCTCCCTCATCTCATCCAACAAACCATCCTTTATCTCTGCTCCTGTCCACACAAATGACTCGGGTGTGCAGGAGTCGGAAACACGTGTCCCTGCAGGCGGCAGGGTGGCATCGAGGTAGGACATGAGGTCAAAGAAGTCAGTCAGGGCATCTAACCACTCACTCTCCTCC
>VVHJ01035740.1:0-16959 GCA_015107715.1 Tylochromis polylepis
ACTTCTGGTCTCAGATATGCTTAAAAACCTTTCAATTGATTAGAAATCCCAGTCTACAATTAATACAATACAAAATACTACATAGAGTGCACTATACAGGTCAACGGATGTTCAGGGTGGGCTTTACATCTTCTAACAACTGCTCACACTATCAAGGCAATACACCTGACAATTATATCCACGCTCTTTGGTTCTGTCCACTAGTTCAGAGGTTTTGGCGCTGGATATGTGAAGACTTATCAAAGTGTCTGAAATGTAACATTCTCAGCCTCTCCTCTAGTTTGCTTGTTGGGCAACTTGGCTGATGTCACTACAGAGATGAATACAGCCCACATGGTTCTCACCGCCCTATGCATTGTCAAGAAGACTGTCCTCATGAACTGGAAAAATAAAAATGATCTTAATTTCAACCAATATAGAGACTGTCTGATAGATCATATTAGTCTTGATACAGCCTCTGCCACCACATTAGATCAATCCCTCTGGGCTCCTTTGATCAGCTCCATCACCTATTCGGGGTGGAGGGTCGTGGTTTTGTCCCACCTGCGTTATTGTAGTTGATGTGTGGGTGGGTCCATTGATGTGTGGGGTGTCTGGGGATTCCCTACGGACAGGTTTCTACGGACGGGTTTCTTTGGGGGCTCAACAGGCTGTGGTCATGACCTGGATGGGCCTCTGGTGACTCTTGGGTTATGTTCTTCTGCCGGCTGCGTGGAGCAGGGCTATGGAAGGGTCTGTGCCGGCGAACACAGGTTACCGGCCTGGTAGCCTAGCTGCTGCTAGGTGGGTCCAGGGCAGGCATGGGGACTTAGGGTTCTGGGGCTGCTCCGCCTCTGGGCTGGAGATCTGGCTGGGCCTTGGGGGCTTGGGTCCTGGTTGGTGTGTCGCCGGGGTTGTGGGTGGGTGCATGTACAGGGGTCCAGCCCTGGTGCATCAATCGAAGTGGGGGCCTCTTTAGCTGGCGGGGAGGTTGTTACCATCCTTTGCAGGTGGTCTCTGTTCCTGAGGAGTCCACTCTGCAGGTAGGGGGGGATCTAGCAGAGGTGGAGGATGAACTCAACTTGGGTGTCCTTTGTCTTATGTAGTCTGGGAGTTGATTGAATGTTGGTGTAGTTTTTCCTATGCATTGGTGTCAGGTGGGCCATCCCGGGCCCTGTGGGGCTTGGCGGTGCTGCTGCTGTTGGACCCTGGTCTGGATGGGCACAGGTCCCCTGCCCTTGGTGGATTCTGGGGGTGCCTACTGAAGTCAGCAGGGGAGCTGGCTCCAGGGAGGGTGTACTTTGCACCCCCCATCCCTCCCTTCTCATCCCCAATTGTCTCCCTCCTCCCACTCCATCACACCACCACACATGCAGGGCCTTTAGGTACAGGTGGGTCACTGGGGTGCAGGGGAGGCATTTCTCTTCTGTCCCCTCCTGGCCACCTGTGCAGTTTATACCACAACTTAGACATTCACAATACCTACACATACATATAGTGCCTTGGGGGTGGGCACACTAAACGGTGTCCAGAGGACGGTTTGTTTATTCAGCCTCACCTCTGGTGCTGGTGCCCACCTCTGGGCCTGGATCTCCTCCATGCCTGCTTCATGTCCTGGGGGGCAGGGCTATGGCTCCCCACACCTACTATTAGACAGTTACATGGAGAAACCCTGCGAATACAAGCGCGCTTACATACACTTTTGTGCACACGGTTGTTTACACCTGAGTACCTGTTTGTACACAGGTGTGTACAAACAGGTGCTCACAGACACACACTATCTTGGTTGGCTGCTGCCTCTAAACATATCATGCATTATTAGTACTGTATGCTGCTCAGTAGCATTCAGTATTTATTATTTACTCTTATGCTTATGTTGGTTGCTGTGGTTTCCCAAGTGTGTTGTTCTCTTTTTGCTTGTTTTTTTTTTCTTTTCCAGCAGGTGATCAAACAGATTTTTAGTGTCTTTTCTCTCCGTCTCTCTTCTCTGTTTTTCTTTCTCTCTCCTTCTGTTGAGTCTCTTCCCAACTTCTCTTTTCTTCATCTTTCTCTTTCCTATACCCCGGTCCTGTCAGTTTCGGTTGTAATAACTTAAAGTAAAATAAATAAATAAATAATAAAGATCGAACAAACTATGACAATAAAGTGGACCAGTATGGCAAAAGCTGTAATGATCCACTTGGGAAAATAAATCTTTTGGGCATTTTTCTTGGCCTTCACACAATAATTCTGATTGCTACAGTGCCAGACAGGACAGGCAAAAAAAACAAAACAAACCAATGGCAATTAGTGTGCTGCCACCTATAGATATGTAGGGTAGACAGTCAACCAACCATTTATTTTGGTTTGAATAACACAGCATTTGCCAGTGTAATTCAATGATTTCTTATGTGGAGGTTTACTGTAATAGTAAAAATTTGACTTAATTTATGTGCACCAGAATATTATTTTTAATCAGATATGTTTATGGAACAGCATATTAGGTGGTTTGATTGAATCAAGTTAGAGGGTCATAGTTGAGGTGAGTGCATCCATACAATGGTTTTTTGCATAAATAAAATGCTTGCAGTTTGATACTGACCCTTATCCAGAAAAAAAAAATTGAATTTTATGTGTGACTATTCTACCTGGCGTCCTTTTTGTAGAGACTGTTGTCTCTTACCACATACTAATTTTCTTTGACTTACAGTTGACTCACATTGAGAAGGGAAGTTTATTATACCAATGTACATTCTATTTATTTATTTTTTATTTACCAGTGACATTTGCAATGAAATAAAAAGGGAGAACTGACTCCACTGGCAAAACATGTTGCTCCTATTTGAAATTGGACTTTTTTGTGCTATGCAACCCCCCAGAACTATTTGTGAGACAAAACAGTCTTATCTGACACCCTAGAAAGGAGAACAGATTGGTATTTCCAATGACAGACAAGTGTTACAAGAATTCTTTTTTAAAAGCCGAGCTAAAATTCCTGATTGAGTGAGCTAATTTAATACTACAAGTAATCTCCTTGCTGAGGTTTACGTTTTTCTTTCCCCTCTCTGCCCACACAGGTGAAGATATATCTCAATTTCTCAGCAAGGCAATGATTCATCATACTTCAGTCATTCTCTGAGACTGGGATGCAAGAAGTCATGCACATGCAGTGTGTTGGAAGAGTAGGTGGCAAGAGAGAGAAAGTGAGAGAGCAGGGTCAACTGGAGGTTATGGCTGCTGTTGAATGAAACTCTTAGCACAGTGGGTAAGACTTCACCACAGAACAGCATGAGGTACAAGTAGTTATATGGGTTTCTATTCCTTGAGGGCTGTTTATGTCTCATGCACCAGCTTTTCAGTATGCACCTACAATAAATTAAAGGAGTGCTTGGCAGGCAAGTAGCTGAACAGTTAAACAGTCATCTTTCAGGTCATAGATAAAGAGTATAAAGAACCTCTGTCTTCCATAAATGTCTTCAGGGGTGAAAATTTTGTCATTAGATGGAAAAAAAGCAATGCCAGTCCTTAAAAGTAGTTCTCCTTTCTGGTAGCTTATCCCTTCTTTCTCCAAAAAGTGACAAAGTAACATGCAGAATTGCAGTTATACTAAAACATAAAGCCTACAATTCCTTCAGATGCTTCCATGCATAGTCTTACATCTAGTGGTCGGGCTTTTACTCTGATCAAAAAAAAAAATCTGAACATAAGCTATGCCGAATTGCAAGAAATTCTTATTATGCATTATAGTTTTTATCAAATCAAAAAGAAAACCACCAAAAAGTAAATGATTTTGGAGGTGATACCCAAATACCAATACTCTCCTTATCCTTCATGACAAATTTTTCTCTAGTTTTGATTTTTGTTGGTAATCTTGTCACTACTAGTAGTAATAAACTGTCAGATCATAAGGATCAGACATTCTTTAGTGGGAGCCATGCTTACAGCTTAGCACAGTGCAGCACAATTAGCATTCATCAAAATATACCAGAAATTACTTCAAACACGAGAGACCCAGCACATGAGACAGACATTAAAAAGTCTGGAGATGCCATGGCAAACACTATGGTGCCTGTAACATCATCCAGTTGGACCAGTTTGGCAGTGGATCTGTAATGGTCCGTAGAAGCACATCCTTGGAGAGATCTCTGTGTATGATGTATGAGCCAATGACACTGCGACTACTGTCAGTTATGGGGATGAAATCCTCAGACCTATTGTCAGACCTTATTCTAGTGCAATAGAATAGAATAGAATAAACCTTTATTATCCCATGAATTAGAAATTTGGGTGTTACACAGCTCATATAGCAAGAGAAATATAGAAGAAGACACAAAATAGTCCTAAATACATATACAACCGAAATTCGTATGTACAGATAAAAGTATACTAAAAAAAAAAAACGCATAAAATGTACAGAGATATGTATAAGAATGTACAAAAATATGTATAAAAATGTACAGAGATATGTACACAAGTGTGGGTGGGGTGTGTGAATGATCCTAGTGAATATACAGTGTACACGCCAGCTACAAATGAGTAACAGCAATTAAAAAATAGAAAAAAACAGGTGATGAGTAGAATAACCATGTTAAACTGTGTTATCGAGTCTAACAGCTGCTGGTAAGAATGACCTGTGGTAGCGCTCCTTCCTACACTGTAGGTGTAAAAGTCTACTGCTGAACAAGCTGCTCAGTGCCCGTACAGTCTCGTACAGGGGGGGAGGTGTTGTCCATGATGGATGTTAGCTTAGACAACATCCTCTCCTCCTCAACTGATGGACTTCAGTGGACAGTCCAGGACAGAACTGGCCCTCTTGACCAGTTTGTTGAGTTTCCCCCTGTCCCTCTCTGCCATTCCACTACTCCAGCAGGCTGCAGCATAAAAGATAGCAGACGCTACCACAGTGTTATAGAACGTCCTTAGAAGAGTCCCGTTCACCCCAAAGGATCTCAGCCTCCGTAGCAGGTGAAGACAACTTAGACCCTTTTTGTAAAGTGCATTTGTATTCGTGGACCAGTGCAGCCCAGCACATGGTGCCTGGAGTTTTTAATTAGTATTTCATGTGTTGTGCTTCCCATCTCATTAATTAATTAGGACACCACTCCAGCTGTGGTGTTTCTATCTTCTTAAAATAAGAAAGAATTTTCAGTGAATGTTTGACTTTTAACTTGTGATAGTGCTAATGAAAACTGAATGCACATATATTTAATGAATAAGACAATACTAGAGTCACATTTTTTAAAAAAAAATAAGTGTATCAGTGTAAAAAGCTGTCTGTTTTTGACAATGAGACATCTTACTATGGGCCACATGCATACACCAGATAGTGTGTGAATCTGGGCTCAAGGACAGATACCTTCTCTGACAGATTTACCTCTTTAATACCTTTCTATTTGTCATTCAGTACAGCACTTTTTCATTTGAGGCTGCTTGTTAAATCAGTGTCATCTTCAGATGGAGTCTTTCATCAGTAATTGTAGCACAGGCCTGCCTGAGAAAGAAGAGGAAGAAGCGAATTTTTTTTCTGGGGACAGTACATCTACAAAGATACTGGCTTCACTGATCTCCAACTCAAGCACAGCTGCTATTTGCTTTTCAGCCACGGTGGACGTGCTGATGATGGTGTTTTTCCAAATTTCTTTGCACAACTGGGGTTTGTTTTGTGTGTGTGCATGTGTGTGTGCGCGCGCATGTGCCCAGGCTCATCCCACTGTTGACAATAAAGGATAATAATCAATAGGTTTACATGATGTGCTAAATTAGATCTGTTTGAATCAAGGCTTTTCAAGGAAAAAATAATTGCTTAATTGAAAAAATTTGGTTGCACTTTGTTTGTTTGACAAAGAATAATGAATAAGGAAGATGTCCTTACACATTATAGTATTTCCTTTTTTTTAAGTTTCAGACTTAAAAACCGCATATATGTCTGACAAACGAAACTGTGATCAAAACAAGTCAAGCATGACCAGCCTTGCTGCCTCAGACTGTACAGCACTTGCCCACTTGCCTGTCCTGATGCACAGCATTTCCTTGTTGTGAGTTTTAATTCATGAAGAGTGTAATATTCTTGACCACAGGTCTCTATCAAGTGACTAACTTTAAATTAAGCCACATGTGAAGCACCCAAGAGTAGGTTGCCTGGTAAACGTGTTAGAGGGCTATGTGTACCATAATAAACTGATTGACACAGGTGCAGAGCAGCTATTTGGTCAAACAGGAGAACAATCAATAACAACTCTTTGTTTTGCTCAACAAACTGCGTCCCAGAGTGGCCCTGCAAAATGTGGTATAATATTTGACATGCTAATATTGTTTCAAGTGATCATCATTTCCCACTAGGAGCACATAAGTAGGTAAACAAATATGAATTATGTGTATGGTATAAACAGTTTGGAGAGCACTCAGGAGGCTCCGGTGACAGTTTATGCATGTGTATGCTGACCGCTCAGCTACTCAGTCTCTTTGAATTTTGTACTGACTTGTCAAAGCTGACTCTGTTGGGACATTTTATAATGATTGACAAACCTTAGTTCTGTGCTGTCCTTTGAATAGGGAGACACTTACACAATATTCCTCATTTATGTACTATTATTCATCTATATCAATCTACAAAGTGATATTTTTTTGGCATGGGTATTCTAATAGAATATCAAACTTATTTAATGCTGCCACATTTTAAATGGGTGAAGCTAAAGTGACTGCTGGTTCTTTTCTGTATTTATCAAACCTAACACAGCAGTTTAGTATTGAAAGAGGTCCAATTACAAATTCTGAAGAATTTGCAATTTGTAATTGCACGTGAAAGCCATTTACATCACAAGTTTGACTTCAAATAATAAGTCAAACTTAAATAATAAATACAACAATATGCAACTGATCAATTTATTTTAATAAGCAAATTAATGACAACTACATGTAAATTACAACATTACTAATAATTAGTAAATATTATCAATAGTTGTTGACAAAAAACTGCACTAAAGTTTACTGAATAAGTTTAGAATTTACAAGTGATGGTTAACAGAATGCATGCAAGACACTAAAAGGCAGTATCTTCTAGTTTTTGAAATGGTGCTTGTTTAAAAAGTGGGTAAAATAAAACTTAACCCTCATTTTCCCTGTGACCTAGTAGACGAAGTTAATAAAAGTTCAGTACTCAAAACCATCATAGTCACTGTACAGTATGGTTAAGGCTGAAATGGAATGTCTGTATTTTAGCAGTGGACTGGAGAGAGTCCAGTTGCTGGAGGGTTGAACAACCCATCTGGTGGATCGCTTCAAACCCTGGCCTGGCCTCTGTGTGGATATCAGAGTGATGAAAGCTGAAGTAGACTTAGTCATCTAGAACTAATGGACAGGTGGGGAGCATGGGGAGCTGCAGATCCCCCCCCCCCCTTCCTGAAAAAAACCACTGCTCATCACATCAGCTCAGACACTACACACACACCAATTTATATAAGGCCAAGAGAAAAAGAAGTAGGAATAAGAGGTGAGCCAGTAATCAGAGAACACTTCAGCTGCTTAATCAGCATCGCTTGTCTGATGAGGAAGAACACTTCTGTTTTTTGTGGGTAGAAGCCTTCATTAATCATCCTCAAAAGAAACACCACTCCATAACAACTTGAGTTAAGGGGCTATTTTTTTTTCCTGCTGCAGTCTGTGTAGAGCAAAGACATTCCCAAAAAATTTGGAAGAAGGGAGAGCATGAAAAAAAGATTTCATACTCTTTTCTAATCAGTCCAGTCAGCTTTGGTCAGCTTCTATGGCAAAGGCTTTTGTTTCAAGTGAACACCAGAGATCCGCTTGTGCTGGCTTGATCGTTTTGTTCACAATATCTTGCCATATTTGTGAAGACAACCCTTTAAATTACAATCGTGTCAGTAAAAAAAATGCACAACTTTTTTACCCTCAGCCTTTTTTTAAAATAAACACAAAAATAACTTAAAACATGCACTGTGACTTATTTGTACCTATCACATCATCAATGGTGAAATCTGTGAATGTAATTTGTTTTTGTTTTGTTTGTTTTTTTAACCTGTGAATGAGTTTCTAAAAGAAATGACATCTTCTGTGATAGTGGCCTTTAGAGAACAAACACATTCAGAAGAATGTGGGTGGTTGAAATTTGAAACTTCATCTGTGACTCTGCAGCCTCTGAAACATTATCTTTCCAGACCATGCACACATAGAGCGATGCAGTGATCTGACTCAACCAGGAACTAGGATATAATTAATAACACAGTGTTTTTAATTAAAACCCACACGAGTTAAACATTCTCACCGACTGTTATTTGAAAAGGTCCATGCAGCCTCACTGGAATAGACTCCAACAATAAGATTGAGTATCTTTGAATATGAATGAATAATAACTTTGAGCAATACATTTATATATTTTTTTCCTCTGAAAAAGTGTATAAATTCATTCCTGCCCAACATCATGGACTTTGTCAGTTGTCAGTCTGACATTTTATGTTTTTGCTAAGTACTGTAGTATGGTAGGTGTTTCACACAAACTTTTTCAACATCTCCAAACTCACCTGCTGTTCTGGCTGGAGATTGCAATGATTAATAAATTCACCCAGAGCTGCAATACTTGTGTGGCTTCGCAGAAAAGGCAATCAGATCAGCACTTCACAATGGGAAGAGGCTTCTCCAGGAAATTACATCGTCTTCCGAATAGTGTAGAGAGGCATGGCCTCAAATCTGCAGCCACAGGCAGATGATCTAGGTTTTTATTTAAATATTATCTGTTTACATATGACTCTATCCAGTTTTATCTATTTTATCTCTTCTGTATCATCTTTCATTCTTTGAGAATGTTGAATAAGAATTGATAATCCTCAATCACACGTCCAGATAAACAACAGAAAACTGAATCATAAAGAGCTCTTCTGAATGGATGTCTTTAGCTATGTTACTTTGGGTGGTGAATGGCGAGGCTATTCCTGGGGCACAAAAGATGCAGTTTTGTTTTTGGCCACTCGATTAGCAAAATGTGTTTTTTGGAAGTTGTGTTTCTGAGAGTAGTGAGGAAGAGATATTCACAGGCTATAATTTTAAAGACAAAGGGTTAAAGAGTGTTTTATGTCAGATTTAATTGGTGATTTTGGCACCTTTTTTTCCATGTTGCAGGTTAACTAGTCAGACTCAATATTGTAAAAATTATTATTATAGCCTATGAGACATAAAATATACTGTTGATTTGTTTGGTACTCTACAGTCAAAGCAAACGGTGATCACGGTTCTGAACAAGGAAAGGACAATGCAGGAAAGGGTAGGAAACAGCACAGATCCTCTGAAATGTTACTGTGCAGAGGTGATGAAAGTACATTTAAGTTAAAATACAGGTATTTTTTTTTTTTTTTAAAAATCTTAATTAAATAAGCTGTGAAATATACTTAGACTATAAAAGTAAAAAGTAGTTCTTTGGAGGACACTTCTAACAGCTATTTTTATGTGAAAGAAAACTGAAACTCATGTGATTTAAAAAACATTTTATATCAGTCTGAATTCTAATTTTATTAATTTTTTTTATGTTGAACTTCTACTATATAGAACACATTGAAAAAAAAAGTTATTTTATCTTGCCTACATTACTGATTGGCAACATAAATCCCACGCCATTGAATGTGTGGACTCACTTAAATAAAAAAAAAACACAAAAAAACGGGGCATAACCAGAAGGTCAAATAGGACTTGGCAGGCGACAGGATATGGAATGGTTTTACTGTAGCATGAGAAAAAAACATAATCTGAGCAAATATTTTCATTTCATAGGTGCAGTAAATTCAACTACCCATGCACATAAAACTCAGCAGCCACGTTGACAAAGAAGCCATCAGGCATAAGAATGTCTGCTTTGCCCGTGCTGCTAGTGTGAAGAGTGCATTGGGACCTAGCAGTTACTGTATAACTTTGGAAAAATTCAGACATTTAAACCTGTCAAAAAGTTGCTCAATCTGCAGCAAACACATGAAACATACTATCAAAGTGAAGCCAGTGATAAATCAGTACATCCAGTGCACAGTAGAAATAGCAGATGTAGTTAAATTGGAAAACTTAACTTTCAAAAAGTCAGCCAATCCTCAAGACAGCAAGTTACTGATGTGTAACTAAGATCAACTCTTTCATAGAGACTTTTGATTCATTCATAAAAAAAATTAAAAACTATAGAAAGATAAATATTTCACAATGAACTCCATTTAAGCCCCGTTTCTATGTAGCAGAATCAGATTATTATAAAATATGAATCAACTAATAAATTGTGGTGTGATTTAGCTATATAGATATATAGAGAGTTTGAAGTAAACATTTGTACTTTTACTTCTGAAAAGGTTTCTTTTTATAGAATGTACGTATATTGTAGTATTGATACTTTTATATAAATATGGAGTTTGATAGTGATGGGAGTAGGAAAGTTTGATTTACAAAACCAGTGCTGGCAAATGGTATGGGGACTATAATTAATTTTAGATCACCTTAATAGTTAATTGCATGTGGCGGGGCATGGTCTGTGATGCCGTTGCAGGTGAGATGGACGCACCCGCGCAGCATTTGCAATCACACCTCGCCGGCTTAAAATCTGTGCTCTCTGCTGTTGGTTGTTGGTGGTATGTGTCCGGCTGTGAGCTGCAGCTGAGGATGTGAACAGCAACTGTAAATAAAGAGTGTCTGAAAGTGTTAAGATGTGGTCGGTTCCATCACTCTCCTGTCACATTGCACTACTGAGCACTCAGAATAAAATAAGTAGAAAAGTTATAGATTCACATGATTGAGAATTGTTTTCAGACTTAGTGAAAGGAATGTGGGGGTAACCAGAGCGAGGTCAAGAGACAGTAGCTCTGACAGATAAATGCTACTTTAGGTGCATGAAACTGGGTAACAGGTCAGGGGAAAAGTGTGCGTCCATCCCTAGGTGAAGCTGCAACTGAGGGAGAAGAACAGCACAACTTGTCCCCCAATAAGGGGGGCTAAAGTCTAAACCACAGCCCCTTCTCAATGGTTTTTGATCAATCAGACACACACACACACACACACACACACACACACACACTCTTTTATAAATATGTATACCGCTAAGTTAGGAGCATCTCTCTTCCGGTAGTTGGCTACAGCAAACTGCTGCAGACTGTGGTTTTCTAACCGGAAGGAGATCCATATACATAAATTATTTCTGAACTGCTTGAGGCAATAAATGAGTGAAAACTTGGATTGGGACTGAAAGCCCTCTTTTACCTTAGACGAAAAGAACACGCAACAATAGTTACTACTTCAACAACTAAAAAGTCAGAAAATAAAGAAAAAAAATCAGCATTTGATCACTGTTTATTGAAATAGTGAACAATAATTTTACTAATAACCACTGATCCAAGTACCTGCCAGAAACAGCTCTTTAATATTCTTTTTGCTAGTCACTTTAAGAATATTAATAAGATTAGTAAATAAACAAATATGTAAACTTAAGTTTTTTTTTAATTTTAGTTAAAGAAATTGTGCAAGAAATATTTGAGTGACAACAGATAGATGTGCAGCATTTCCCTACGGTCTGTAGATCCAGGGCCAGAGATCAGAGTGATGGATCTACAACAAACATGACTAGATCCAGTGGTTATCTGCACAGACATAACCATAAAGCAATAAAACTACACCTAGCACACCTAACTACAAGGATGGTGTGCAATATAGTTATAAGATTTACAAAAAAGATAGCAACAACCTTAAATGTTTTATCAGGCAGCATTAAGGCACAATACGGGTGGATCTCGGGAGCAGAAAACAGACACGTTTGGATATGGTGCAGTGGTTTTATTTACAGTGACAAAGAAAAACAACAATTCTGGGGGTGTGTGGGGACTGGCGGAGTGCTTGAATGGTCTACGAAAAAAGGAGACCAGAGATTAGTGCAAGTATACAGGGAAGCGGAAACGAGGACAATACGAGGGGAGAGAGTTGGAGAGCTTACTTGTCACGAACTGATTATAGGCCCGGGCTGGGGTTAAGAGGAGCCAGAGGTTTGAAGCTGGTTGAGTGCGGGTTGGCTCCGGTGCAGGTGGAGGAGGAAACTCCGAGTCCAGATGAAGACGATCCTCTGAGGAAACAGGGCTGACAATCAGAGAAGTGAGGCAGGCTCTAGGAAGGAATACAGGCAAGGAATGATCTTCACACATTCAGTGGGTTGAAAGTATAAACATTCAGCACATTTGGCACGTTACCACTTGTGGATGAGACAATACTCCAACACCAGAGGTCTGCCGCGCAGCTCCTTAGAAGCCCCAGCTGATGATGCCTGATGCTTTGCAGGTGTGCCGGGTATCCTACAGATCACAGCCCCACCCTTCTGTTCTGCAAAAGGGAAAGTGACAGCCCAGCCACAGCACACACACCCTCCTGGCTCCGAATATGCACTAGTTCAGATCAGACAAATGAGCTACTGACCACTGGCACATTGTGTTATAAAAAGACAGCCTGTCACATCCGCTCCTGGTCACTCCACAGACTGTCTATTCATAGAACCTGTAACATGTGGACCAACTATTACAGTGAAACCTGAACCCACAGTGAGTGAAGCGCTGCAGCCAGATGTGTACTGCTGTGTTTTACTAAGTGTCCATCTGGCAGCAGCATAAGCACGTTTTATATTCGTTCACATTTTATAAAATTAGGTTTACTCAGTTGACTATGAAACAATTTTTCTGCTTTCTCCTCATTATGATTTTTAATCATAAAAATTATGTCATATTATACAACAGGCTAATGCTGAACAAATCTTTAAAACTAGAAGGTTCTAAGGCAAATTCTGAAGCCTCTGTACTGCACTGAAGTAATCCGGTGACAGTGTCAGTATTGCCACTGCTACACAGCAAGCAATAACTGTTGATAATTATTTATTTTCCAAATTGTAAATGTTACGGCCATGGTGTAACTCTGTTTAATACAGGAACCTGAACTGTCCAAAATGTCTAATCACATTAGGACGCTCTCTTCCGCCTCAAAACAGTCAAAAGTCAGTTGCTTTGAGCCAGCAGTGCTGGCAACCTGCCAGAGCTTGATACTGCAACAGTGTGCAAAGCAGAAACTCTGTGCGTGTCATGAGTTCATTGTGCTAGAGGCTGATGGGTTCTATGCTCACAGGCTGTGTATGAATTTATGAATTTACACCCAAGGAATTTAAATTGCATGAGAGGCAATGAATACCTGCCCCCATCAAATGAAATTATTTGCTTGGATTATGTTTTTTGTCACGCATGACTTATTACTGAGCAAATAATTTCATGAAATCAGTTATAAGCACTGTGGGGAAGAGAATCATTTACAAACAAATCACAGTATCATCTGCATAGCAATGGAAATGTATGCATGTTTTAATAACATTGCTTAAGAGGAACATGTATAATGTAAAAAACGATTAGTCCCCAACAGAACCCAGTGGAAATACGTCACCAATTTAAACTAAAAATACAGGTAATCCCCCTAAATGCTGATGATGTATTAATTTTCCTAGCTCTCTTCTGAGGATGATCACGCTTATAGATAAGTTTTCATCTTATTAGAATATACCATCAAATGAAGCAACACTTGCTTCTGAATTGTGATTTTCAGAACACATCCACACTCCATTACAGTCAGGTGACATGAGTTATTTAGGTATAAATTTTTCTACCAGGCTTTCAGACTAAGTATGGTGGAATCAAATAGTTGAATTTAAGCAGAACCAAGTATTTGTTTTCACTGATCCCTAATAAATCCTCTGTCAATCAGACTCAAAGATCTAAATTATTTTTTAATGAAAAACCATCATGAATAAGTTATAAAACTAGAACAAGCACTCTGTGGAAAAGTAAAAATCTCTGATTATCCTCTAGTTAGCTCCAGCATTAGGCATCATAACTGCTTCAAAAGCCTTTGCATAAACACATCTGATAGGCTAGTGGGGAATTTTCAAAAATAAGTCTTTACTTATCAGTCTTTACTTATCACATGTAAAGTAAGCCCCATTTGGAACAATCCAGATATTTGTCAGAAAAAGAAAGTACAGAATTTTCCATCATGAGACAAGAAAGGGATACAAAATCTAGAACATGTTGTTCAAGACAGAAACTTCATTTAATTCCAAGAATTTATATCAAAATATGGAATGAGCAACAGTAATTTCTTGACTATCAGCAATTGATGTCCACCATATAGAAAATATAGAAAAATACCTACATGGATAACATAATTTTAAATCACTGTTCCCCTAAATTGTTTCAAAAGATAGATAAGTAATTGATAAACTTTAATGACTTCCCATCCAACTGCAAAATTGGAGCGAGAGCTTGCCATCAACCCAGATCAAAACTTCTGACACAAATATGTTTAAACACCTTCTAAATCACAAAAAGCCGAAACTAACAACTTACGCAGCACAAAACTCTCCATGGAACACACTATTCAGGACAAAGAATGTTCCAAATAGGCCTTACACACTCAAACATATACACCCACTGCACAGGCAACTCAGCTGATAATTATATGTTCTTGTATGCTTGTTCAGATGTTCTGGCAGGGATATGTGAGCACTTATCCACCTTGTTTAGTTGTTGTATTTCAACCACATCCAAACTATGCATTTTAGGTTACACTTGGGAAGTTGTGGAAAGCTAGGGTCTCCTTAGGCTTTCCCTGCCTGCCTCTGGTTCCTTTTGGATGTTGTGCTACCCCTCATTATGGGGTGGCTATAATGAGGTGACCAATGGGGATTGAACCACCAACATTCTAACAAGTAGGTGACCTGTTCTACCATGTGAGCTACCAACACCCCTCACTAGCTAACGTGGTAGAACAGGTCACCTACTTATCAGAATGTTGGTGGTTCAATCCCCACTCCAGTCTGCATACCAAGCATCATTAGACTAGATGCTAAGCCAAAGGTGCTCTCTGGTGCATCGGAGTGTGAATGTTAGATTGAAAGCACTTACAATGAAAGAGTAAGTGAAAAGAAAAAAGTGCTTGTGTGAATGAGGCAAGTAACGTGCTTCAAGTGCTCAGACAGAGTAGAAAAGCGCCATATAAGAACCATTCCATTTACCACTATCAAGTACACTGAAAACTCACACGCAGTCAGTTACACTCACACACAATTAGCACAAAATACAACAGGATTGCTAATTTGTACGTCTGTTTTGTTTTGTTCTTTTCTTTCAGGTGTTATTTGTTTTTTGCATGTGTTTTCTTACAGCAATTAGTGACCCACTGTGTTTTTCAACTTGTGCTCTTTCCTTATTATTCTTTGCTCCTTATTCTTATCTTTTCTTCTATTTACACCCTCCTTTTCTGTTTTTCCTTCTGCCTGTGAGCTCTGGCATTGCTATATTTGTAGTTTAGTGATTTGAATCATGTTGTATCTAATAGACTCAAATGTTTTCATGTAAATGGGGAGTCTTCTTCACACACACAAGTTAATTATGGAGTTCCACAGGGTTTTGTGATATGAACAAATCTATCCATAAAGCCAGATAACACACACCAATAAGTTAAACTTCAGGATTGTTGTGAAGACAAAGACCTGGATGACCTCTTCCCACTGCGTGAAGTAATGTCGAAGTGACGTCTTTTAGAAGTCATCTTTGGAGGTACAGTTTTGGGCCACTGAATGGGTTGTTCTGTAACGCCAGGCGACATCTTTTTGTCTATGGCTACTGAACTTCTGCTGTTGACATTCATAGAATCTCCATGTATGGGCTATTTACAATCCAGATGTGGTTATTGTTGATGTCTTTTCAATGCCAAACTTAGACTCATTTTAGACATATTTTTTATAATTGTGGAGGAGCTGTGGGAGGGGTGGTGGGGCAGGCTCAATGGGCAGTGCCGGGGCGGCTGGCACGCCAGCTGCAGCTCATCAAGCGATCACACTCTTCCTTTTTAAAGTGCCTCTGGTTCCAGGGGGAAGGAGTGTGGTGTAGTGTGGTGTGGTGTGGAGACAGCTGGAAAGCTGTCTGGAATAAACAATAACAACAATAAAAGTTATTCACGAGTGGTGACTGGGGTTTAAAATAATGCTTCTACATGCATAGGAATACATACATACATGCATAGTCCCAAGTTTCCAGAGGGCAGAGTGCATGTTTTCTGTACAGAAATAGTTATGCGTGAAGGAATACAGAGTGATCATGGACATCTCCAAGTTGGCGAGGGCTCTTGAGCTAAAACAAAAGCGAGCAGCTCGGTGGCTTTCAAGCAGAAATGTCCTCAGTTTCTCACAGGCAGTTTGCAAAATGTGCGCATCAGCAAAGACTGTCGAGAAGATAGTCCAGTTTATATATACGCACTTGCACAAACTTCTCGTACTTTCCATCACAACTTCTCTCAGTCTTGCTACCGATCACAACCACATTTACTTCCTCTTACAAAGCTCTTCACAACAAAACAGGGTATCAACCTCACTAAAATTAAAAAAAAAAACTATATAAAATGCAAATGCTCTTTTAAATTTATCAAACACATTATACTATTTTAAAAAGAGTACTCCTTGTTAGATCCAGAAATTAATTTAAAATCATTCTCCTCACATACAAAATTGTGAATAGTCAGGCCCCATCTGAAAGAAACTCAAAGTAGAATATCACCCCAAAAGAATGCTTTGCTCTTCTGGCTCAGCTTTAAGGAACCTCTTCTTGTCATGGTACTGGGTCAGTGGCCCGGTGTTTTGTATTTGTTTAAATTATGTTCTTTGATTATGTGTTATGATTTATGTTGCTCCCCAGCCATGTCTTGTGTGTCACTTCTGTCACTGTGCTCTGTGTTCCCTTGTTTAGTGTCAAGTCCGTGTCTCTGTCATGTGCTTCCTGTTTTACTTTGTAGTTTCATGTCTCTCATCAGTGTGTCTAGTTTTGCTTCTCCTTGTCTTGTCATGTTTGATTACTCCCAGCTGTGCTCTCCTCCTGTGTCCCATTCCCTCGTTATCCCTGAGTGTATTTAAGCCCTGTGTTTTCCTTGCCCTGTATCATGTCGTACCCTCAT
>VVHJ01035742.1:0-24507 GCA_015107715.1 Tylochromis polylepis
GTACTCACCCCCTCGTACACTCCGCTCTTCTTCAGCTTCCCTTCTGTCTGTTCCACCTGCTCGCCTGACTAACATGGGACTCAGAGCCTTTAGTTGTTCTGCCCCAAGACTTTGGACTGCACTTCCACCAGATCTTCAGACCATAAACTCTCTCGCCACTTTTAAATCATGTCTTAAAACTCATCTATTCAAAACTGTATACCCTTCACCACGATTCCATCTTATTCTTTTATACCTTGCTTAGCTTTTTAACTTGCGTTTATACTTTTCATGCTTGCTTGGTTTTTTTTGTTTGTTTTTGTTTTTTGTTTTCATTTACACTATGTTAAATGTTATCTTTCTATATTTTACTATATTGCATTATTGCTACTTTTATTGTATTACTGTAAGGTGACCTTGAGGGTCTAAAAGGCACCTATAAATAAAATGTATTATTATTATAAAATGTATTATGAACACACAGCCAGGCTTTCATAATTTCAGAGGACACTGGTTTTTATTAATTTCCTGGAGACATACTTAATGATTGCTTACCAAAACCTAAGCCTAGTCTTTATGCAAGGATGGTACAACAACGGCAACACAAGTGTACCCTCCACCACTATAGCTGGTTTTGTCAAGTGTTATACAGCATTTATCTTCCTTTTCTTCCTTATTTGTGTCTCTTATTTATAAGTTGTTGTTTTTTTTCTTTTAAGGCAGATTGCTTCTACAGTGAGTGTTGTATGACTGGAATTGAGCTGCTTTGAAACAAATACTAAGAAAACCACAGTACTGAAAAAAGTAATATTGTTGATTACATAGAGAACAGGTTTTTATGGCATGTTGCACCATAATACATACAGGAAGAGTATGTATTACACTGAGAGGTATCTATAGTCTACAGTCCCAGACTTTCCCCCCCAGTTTCTACTTGTAAACTTCAATATTTGAAGAAAGCATCGAACTGCTGTGAAAGAAACTCTTCGAGGAAAAAGTTTTTCTTTGGATGGTTCAAGTTAGACCATAAGCTTCTAATTCACTAACAAAATGTTACTAGAGCTAAATCTTTCCTTTTGATATGTATGATTTGGTATAGTAGGAGACACATGTTGGCATGTCTCCTTTTCCTCAGATACAGTTGCCGCAGGGTACCTTATTAAGAGATGTTTGGGAAAGATGTGTTGGAGAGTATGTTTTAATTATTGACATGCAGGGACCAGCTAAAACATATCAATGCCAGAAATAAAAATTGGGATGAGAGCAAATCCTAAGTTCAATACATGCACAATCTTAACACTCATTCATTGTGAAGAGTATTGACTGTCTGGCTGACTTTATTGGTGTCATGTATCATTAAAGCAGAAGTACTGATGTAGCAGAATATATTATATATACAAACAGAGATATATATGTCTCGCAAGCATTTTCTAAATTTCTGATCTTAAAGTATAGTGCTGCAGTAAACCCTTTTAAAAATGTTGCACTAAATTAAGATACAGGGGTACCGCATTAAATATTTATCAACTATATTATGAGCTTTATTATTTCCCAGCCTTGGTCTTCGATCCTATCTGTGGTCAAATTCAGTAGACAGACTTTTTCTTTGACCTCCACAGCTAAGTTAAATGCATTTATGTGCAATGATGAAACTGCAGAAATGACAAGCTCCTGAGTGTACCTTTGGAAAACTTTATACCCAGAGAGCACTCAGAATACACCTTACACACCTTGAGACAACTATTGTTGTAAATGAGGCTATTGAAGTGAATTCAAACTGAATTTAACTGAAACTGACTTCAGCTCAAAGGAAATCAAATTAACTGGAGATGTTTGCACCAAATCAATAAAGGTCACTTAAATTAACCTTCATTGTTACTTTTAGTAATGGATGTTTGCACATTATACATATAAAAATGCTATGTTTAATCTATAATTTAATCTATAATAATAAGCCTGCAGATTTAAAGTGTGATATAATCATCTGCTACTTGCAAACCAGAGGTGGCCGGTGTCTTTTCTCTCCCCAGCGGTTCTCATCTCAGCATTAGAAGCAGCCCCTTATCCTCACATGGTGACTACCAGGCAGGATATCTCATTAGATCAGACAACAGAACACTAAGCAACGCTCTGCACTGATGGGCCAATAAGGTGCTCAGTCAAGCAGGCCGTGTGCCACGCATCTCACATCCCAGATGCTGCCCAACACTGTCAGTCCATTAATAGGAGACAGCAGCATGCTCAGTGATTAGGATGGGTAATGGGGAGTGACTACCTCTAGAGGATCTGGATAGTTTGTTGGGGTGGCGTCTATGGACGATGCTGACAAACCATAATCCAATGTTTTATGCACATTCACAATGAAGAATGATACAGGAAATGGTGTACATGCACTTTCCCACATGAAGACAAGAGCTGTACACTCTCTCCCTTCTCTCATGTGAAGGTGGTGGTGGGGATTAGAATGAATGAGAGACTGTGAATCATTCCCTGACTTTTGGCACAGGCTTTCTGGAGTCTCCTGGGGGACTGCAAAGCCTGTATTATGCTAGAGATGCTGAGAGAACAGAGCTGTTAATGAAATAAGAGCTCCTCTGAGTGTATGTGCACTCCAGATTTTAGTAGAGGGTGTTTGCAGGCAGAAATAAGAACTAGGGTAACTCTAACTCATACAGCCTTGGTCTGCAGGTTTCAGTTTGTTCTTTGAAAGAAATCCGGATACACTTTCTATCCAAACAGTTAAATAGATAAAAACAACTCCCTGAGTAGAGTATCTAAGAAAGTGATGCATGTAGGTGGCAGAGTGAGATATGTTGTGAATAACTAAAAAAAGGTGATATTAGTGGTGAATTTACACAGCTCACTGTGCAGGGTTTACTGCCTTTTTGCCTAATGTCAGCTTTTATAGGTTACACCCACACTAAGATGAGGATAACATATGTGGTTAAGGAAATGGATGGATAATTAATATGTCAGTACATCAGTATGCACTCCAAAAATCAACCAGCGTCTTCCTTTTTCTTTAATATTATGAAGTGAGTTAATGGAAGTCATTTTATCTATTCATTCTAATCTGATATATGGTAAGATTACGTTACGCCAATCAGCACATGACACAGATAGAGAAAAGTACTGCTGTACAGTATACAGCTAATAGGCAGGTAGTTTTGAGACAATCAGCATTTGGCAAAGCACTTAAATAGCAAACTTGTAGACTGGCAATTATCTACAGTAGGAAACAGTCATGCCCAATAACTTTCTCTCAGTGACTTCCTAAGAAGAGACCTGTCATGACATGGCACACTATGCGCTAGCATATTTCATCACGCTGTGCAGTGGAAAATTTATTCTGATGGCTTAGTGAGCTTCCATTAGTTTTGATTACCTCCTATCTCGATTACTGTCTATGCCCACTTCTCTAAAGCTACACTATAGTATATCTATATTGATTCCAATTTTGCAATGTATGATTGAATTAAATCTCTCATATTACAAAGCGGTAACATATTCATTTAGTGCACACATTTGTACAAACTGAAGAGTTTTTCCATTTCTAGTTTTTAGCCCAAAACAAACATTAGAGGCTTTTTTAAATGGGAAATTAAAATATAGATATCTGAAAATTAATCCAAAATGTGATCATGTCAATCTAATGACTTTAAATTATTTATTAATACTTTATTAATTTATAAAGTATACACAAGGACATAAATTTTCATGTTGATAAAAAATGTATTTAGAACCAACACAGAAAGTAGCGTAAACACACCAGACACTTCACTGGGCGTCCCTGAGGGCGTGCTGAATTTTTTTTTTCTGCATGTGTGCTCCATTTGAGTGTCTCATACGACTTGTTTTAATACTGAGAAAGTACCACAATCTGAAACTTTTTTGGTACAAGTACAAACATTTCTGTGATGTGAAATATCTGATGGATGGATCCATCCATGCTCTTCTGTTTATTCTTATCAGGGTTGCCGGGAATGGGGTGGGGGGGGCTGGAGGCCTATCCCAGCTACCACAGGGTGACAGGTGCATTCTTAACAGTACCATACATTATGGCAATATTAAGAATTCAGGGAATCAAATACATTGTTGAATGAAAAAAATGAAAAAAGTAGTGGATGGGCCTTTTTCACAAAATACTTGATTCTTCATACATATAAAACCATATATATATATATATATATATATATATGGTTACTTGTGTGTGTATTTAAATGGCTCAAAGTGGAGTCTTTGATAATATTTACTGCTATCCAATCTTCTGTGATATTTTTCTGCATCACAGCCACGCTGCATCAATTCTTTTCCGATTCTTTTTATTACATGCTGCTCCTTTTTCCACATCATTGGTAATTGCTGCCAGAGAGCTCAAATTTAGCTTCATCTACCTGGAGTACAAATCACCAGACTGAGTCTGGCTTCCACAGATGGTTTTTTTTTTTTGCACACTTCAGACAGTTACTGTTATGATGACTTTGCAGGTAAGGTTTCTTTCTGATGATTCTCTCCTGTTTGTCCCACCAACACTGCACAGCAGTGACCCACCACCCCTGTGTCAGCTAAACCTTTCTGCAGTTTTGTGCAATCTCATCTAAAAGTTTTCTTGACCTTCCAGATTGTGTATTGACTTCCACTTAACAAGGATTTCCTTAATGGTATTTTGAGCAGTGGAACTTGAAAGCTGGAAGCACTTTTATATCTTTAATTAGCTTTTGTAGCCATCAGTTAGCTTAATTTTCTGATCTCTAGCGGGTTGCTTAAAGGAATCTGTCACTGTTGAGTGTTCCCAAAAGGTATGAAGAACAAGAGAATTTATAGTGTCTGGAACTGTCATTTGCATATGACTCCTGGTGGCAGTTTGAACAGTTCAGATTAGTTCTAACAAGTTAATTAAGACTTGATTAGCTAATGATATTCTGAGACATTACAAGTAGATGGGTTCCAAAATGTTTATACATGCTGTAATTGGTGGTTTTTTTTTTTTTTTTTTAAGTCTGTGAAATAAAATAACACTGCATTAATGTATGAATAGAAACAGTTACCTGTTCACTTCAAAAACCTATCAAAATACAATTTGATGAGAGTTGCCCCAACATTTGCATACAGTTATTGTAAGAATAATTGCAAAATAAAACTTAAGATTATGCCTAAGGACAATTTTCTAGGTTATGCCCCGGTCTTCAAAACACTACAGGTTTTGATCTAATGCTGTGTGTCCAGCCCTTCGAGCCTTTTTCGCTTCTCAAGTCCTGCCTTCTGTTCACTAGAACTGCTTGTTTCCAACTCCAGGCTCAACTATGAGCTGCCAACTGCTCCTCCCTCCCTCCTCTGTCTCCTACAGTAGCTTCCTGTGTTGGATCAAGGCCCAGTATTTCCAAGCTTAAATAATGTGCATTTCTCTTTTGCATCCCTGCTTCTGAAAGAGGAGCGCACTCCTCACCTGGAGACTGAAGAGTCCTTTCAGTTTGTTCCATCCAGGCAAACGCCAGCCTCATCTTGTGTTTTATTTACCATCCCCCTGAATTATTCAGGACAATTTAGCCTTGCTTCAGTCGGTTGGAGAAAATGACAAGCTATATTATAAGCAAGGATGCCCTCAAAAACCTGATGAATAATACACTCTAAGAGGAATTAATCTCTTTAAATAAACATTTGTGTGATTCATTTGGAGCATGCACCATGGGCCAAAAAACAAAAACCAAAAACCCTAAAAAACAAACACACGTGTGTCACTGTAGCTGTCCTCTCCATGGCTAGGAGGGGCTTTTGTTAAGTCAGTGAGGAAGCTAAAAACCCAGTGTAACACAGTGGAGTCGAGCTGCAAGCTAAAAAATATGACTTACATTTTATCATCTATAGTTGTTTCTCTGTGAGGTTTCTGTGCTAATTAATATGGCATAAGGTACACACTCACAGAGAAGGAGCTCATTGTTTGGGATTCATCAGCTTTATATAGCAAGTTCTAACTTAGTTAGAAATGCATGCAATGGGATTAGATGCATAATTCAACCTCCTTTGTTTTATTATTGCAGGTAAAAGATGAATTCTTTATTACAAGCCCTCCAGCTTTGAAACACAAGTCTCCTCCCCAAATAGCTAAAATTTATTGCATGGTCCCATTTCCTTAAAACCTGTCTCCCAGGGAAGCTGTTAAAGAGGCAGCACTCTCCATCTGTCACTCAGCGTGAGCAGAGCTGGAAAATTCCTTGGTGGTGATTGTGCCTTGATAAATATGTCATCAGCTGTCCATCCTTTCCTTCCCTGCCATCCAATTTATTTTGCTTGTAATTGATTACTTGCTCTTCTGCACCATGTGAGTTTAATATTACAGCTTGGGATTTTGCAATGCACACCATGAAACCTCTATTCACTATGCATTAACTCACAGCTGTGACTCAAACTCTTGGAAGCGTACATAGCGGAAGTACCTCTGACCTCATTTCCTCACTTCAGTAGTCAAGTATTACACTTCTGCCTACACCATCAACACTACTAACGCCAAATTCAACACCACCATTTCATCAGTGAGTTGCTAACTCTGGCACCTATTTTTCTAACAAGCCAGAACTCAATGTTCAACTGAAGGCTCAATGGCGCCGCATGTCACTACAGAGCAAACATGCAGGCTGCTATAAATAGACCCCTAGTCAACCTTGGAGCTTTGTGGGTCACTGATTGCTTCTATTGATCTTCAGGAATTACGGGGCATAAAAGCACTTTTGCCAGACAAGTCAAGTTTCTGTGCTCAGCGCAGAGTTGTCTAGTGCCACATGTACGCAACCAGGCAAAAGAGGACAACAGTGTCATCTTCCCTGATTGAAAGCCTCTGTTTTAAATTGATTTATTCTGTACTAAAAGCTTATTCTCCCCAGAATAGCACTTGCCTCTGACTGCATGGGGGGACCACCTCTAGAGTGGCACACTCAAGGGTGAGATGATAGTGGGCTGAAGGCCAGGCGTGACAAAATTTAAATCATCCAATCAAAGGGCAAGGGGTAAGGTATGAACAACCTGACCTTCACAGTATCATAGAATCATAATTCTCCACATACGTGTAAAGTGCTGAGCTGGTAAAAAACACAGGACTCGGGGTCCTTTGTACCTGGGAGTAACAGGACTGGATGCACTACATACATCAAAGTAATCTGAGGACAGAAAAAAAATATGATCGATGCAGTCACCAACAGGGTAACGCTTCAGGCTGAGAGAGGAGCTCTTTTTGCTATCAAATACTGAGATCCCCTTTTTGTTTCTTTCATTTCTTTCTATTTGTTATATGTAAACGGTTGACAAATGTTCTTCGGTTGCTGACATGTCCCACAGAAGATGCTTCTTTTCAGCACTCTGGTAACACAGAACCCTTTCGTCTTTTTTCAGTGCTATGACTACAGCTGCTGGACTCTTACTGCTATTTTACTCACAAAGGTTGCAAGTTTTCAGAAATATAAATATCTGTATATGTTTACATATAATATATGTACTTTAATGTTTCTACAGGCTTTATGAAGCTTAAATGGTGTAAGATTCATAGAGGCTTTCCACTTTAATCTGTACTAGTGTTTTTAAATATCTAAAGAAAAAACAGTTTGAAGGTTTCTATGAAATAATCAGCAGGTATAAAATTCATGTGAACTGAAAACCCACTGAGAACCTGTGACAACTGTGTTTCTGTTACATTAGTTTTGAGCGCTTCTTTCCCCCTGTTGTTCCTACTTTATGTTTCATCTCTCCATGAGCTGCAGATGTATGTGCACTGTAAGACACCATTCACCATCTGTTTCAAAATCACCTTTTGTCTTCTTTCCTGCTCGAGCTGCATCTTTTCCCTTGTGCTACATTAATGCAATTCCCAACTCACATATCGTGTGTTGAAAGCATGCTTGGGCAATAGATTTAAGAATGAGTGGATGCAGGGGTGCCAACAGATAGAAGCCAAAACTGGACAAACTTTATCTGAACTTTGGTACAGTGACAATATATCCTTATATACCTGCAAGTTCCACTAAACGCCATATGCTGATGGTGCTGATGAAGCTTTCTTTTTCTCCTATGCACAGATGAAAAAGTCAGATTTATTTATGGGTTTTTTTTTAAAGGAAAAACAACTTGTCAACCAAAAAACTGGGTATTGATGGTACAATTAAGTGCAAGCTGCTATGTTGTATATTCTGAGTGGAGACTTTTTTGGAACGATGATAAGAGAACTCTCCTTTTCTGCATTTGGCAGGGTTCTGTGGGTATTGGGTATATCCTCTTGGCACAGCTTTAGAAGCTGGGTTTTGCTCTGGCTATTGTGTTCTAATGAAATATTATTAGCTCACATGGCAGCTCAGCATCAGCATCACCCAGAGGTCATAGTCGTTTAAAGGAAGGATTCCTTAAAGGCTGTTAAGATTAACAAGACAGAATTGAGATGAAGATAGAAGACAGAGTGGCTGCTGATGAAAGGATGGGGAAGAGGAATGATGCTTGATGCTTCACCTTGTATGAGAAAACGCATCAGGACTTAATGAGCTGCATTTTGCATTGCTTGTTAATAACACCACAGGGTGTCTGCATATGTTGTACGAGCAAAGTGCATACAAATTTTTCAGAAAATATCAACCATGTGAAAACTTTTTCTCATTAAACTACAGTAATGTTTTTTTCTTGCTGTCTACAAACTCAAGAACCTGTGGGAGTCAAAGAAAGAAAGTGTAAGACTATTATTTTATTTGCAAACTAAACCTGGTGCTGCAACAACAAGTGTGAGATGGCTGACTTTTCAAAGCAGTTTCTAGTTTATTCTTTCACTCACAATATCCTTTGTTCCCACGCATACACTTGGGAACTGCTGAAAAATAATGAAGCTGTCAGTTTACATACTATCTCAATTTCATTTAATGCAGTGTTATAAACATTGTATTGGACCAATTACACCAAAATGTTTCTGACAGTAAACACAGTGCAGTGCGCAGAAGGTGTTTATTCAGATGAAAACAGGCGATGCACCTGCCTCCGCTGAAGGCATTTGGCTGAAACGACAAAAGAAATCCCTGAACTGGGCCTCCAATCCAAATGGAAATGAGCCCTCCAAGATGTGTATGATGTGCACAGCAGTGGGGCATGGGAATCAGAGGAGATTATGAGGGTTGCTTGCCTTATCATCCTGTGTTTACACGGAGAGAGGCACTCATTTTGTATGCTGTCGATTGAAGGGCATGAAAACTGACAGAACAGACTGACAACTCAGCACTCCACTCATGGGCATCAATTTACCCTGAAAAATTTGACAAGGAGGTACTAAAGAATAATAATAGCTTTAGACATACTGATACTCTTCTGTGTTTATTTATAAAAAGAGGCCTTTTGCCCTCAACTAAACTGTTTAATTTAGCTCTTACTGACCCTGGAGTGAATTCTAAAGTTTGTGTCCTTTACTGTTTTCTCTGGGAACAAAATGGGAACGATATAATACAACACTGAACCCCCCCCAAATGACTCTTATGTGAACCAAAAATATCGTGTGATTTTTTAAAATCTTGTATGCATTTCTGACAGAGCAGAAAATCTACAGAAGCAGTGCCCTGGTTCTTCATTGCTCATAGTTTCAATGGGCTACCCCAGTGTTTTAGGTCTGCTTTTTCTGATGTTAATGTAATTATAGACATGTAAATGGAAAAGGGCAGCTTGTCCCTGAAGGCACATTGGTCTCATAACAGCCTCACTACATGTGTATTTAATGACATGAAAATGTGGCAGTGAGGTCATGGATAACATGTCCTGATGTGACAATAAAGAGGAACATGCATTCCTTTGTTCACAGTAAATTTTGGGTTTTCTGCTTTAAGTCATAAGCATACATGGAGGTAATGGTACCTCATAAAAGAGATGGAAATGGAAATTTCAGACTCTAATTTATAAAATCCATCAACATTTATGTGTTATGCACTTGCTGTGTTTTTAGAAAACGGTTACCAATTTAAAAAGGTTTGTTGGTGGTGCTGATAGCTTTTCAAAACAGACTTGAAAGTGCATGAGTAGTAAACTTTTATGAACGTGTGTGTGAAATAGTATTTAAATTATTTTGTTGGGATCTCTCAGAATGAACTGAAGACAGAGAAGTCATGACTAACTTACTATGCCTGCTGCCACCTCAGCTTG
Organism: Tylochromis polylepis; assembly: GCA_015107715.1. NCBI lineage: Eukaryota > Metazoa > Chordata > Actinopteri > Cichliformes > Cichlidae > Tylochromis > Tylochromis polylepis. Next base: position 10,129 of record VVHJ01035742.1, read on the forward strand.
ACTCTGGATAGTACATGGATGGATGTTTTTAGCAGCCTAAAGGGCAACTTGTAGCTCTACATCTTTTACACCCCACAGATTATTCTGTTAGTTTTATTCCATTAAATCATTTTGGACATTGCTATGGATGTTTAAAAGATTCATGCTTTTAACCAGTACTGGTTATAGATAAATCATCCAGGTAAGAAAATCCCCAAAAGTTGAATCTGTTCATCTGACTTGGTTGAACTTGGATGAGGGATGAAATGTTTTGCCCACTGAAAACACTACGTCTAGAAGAACAGAGTCACAGATCTTAATGCTTCAGCACCCTTTGGACAATTTCATATTTCCAGCTTTGTGGGAACAGATTTGAGATGGCCCCTTCTTGTTCCAACATGCGCAACTGTGCAGAAAGCAAGGTCCACAAAGACATGGATGAGTGAGTTCGGTGTGGAGAGTCTTGACCTCAACGCTCGATAAAGCACCTTTGGGATGAATCAGAGTTGAAATTGCAAGCCAGACCATCTCGTCCAGCATCAGTATCTGACCACACAAATGGGAGTTCTGAAAGAATGGTTAAAAAATTCCCCAAAACACGCTTCTAAATTTTGTGGAAAGGCCCAGATGAGCTGAAACTTTTATAGTTGCAATGGGTGTGCCGTTATCATATTAAACCCTATGGATTAAGAATGGGATGCCGGTCGAGTTCATATGTGTGTGAAGGCAGACAAACAAATACTTTTGGTAATAGAGTGAGCTGAGCAGCATGGTGGCACAGTGATTAGCACTGTTGCCTCAAAGCAAGAAGGTACTGAGTTTGACCCCACCACCAGGCCCAGGCCTTTCTGTGTGGAGATTGCATGTTCTCCCCCTGTCTGCATGGGTTCTTGCTGGGTTCTCCGGCTTCCTCCCACAGGCCAAAGACATGCAGTTAGTGGGGTTAGGTTAGCTGGAGAATTTAAATTGCCCAAAGGTGTGAATGTGAGTGTGAATGGTCGTCTGTCTCCCTGTGTTAGCCCTGTGATAGACTGACGACCTGTCCGCGGTCTACCATGCCTCTCACTCTAGGTAGCTGGGATAGGCTCCAGCCCCCCTGTGAAGTATAATCGGAAGAGAATGGATCGATGGAATACAGTGAGCTTGTGCAGGTTCATTCGCCAAAGAAAGCTACAAGGATTTCAGGTTTTGTTGAGTCACTTTTAACTGACTTGAAAAACCACACAGGGATATTAAATATTTAGCATATATCTGTTAGATAAAAAATGTAGACTGCTAATTAACCTTCATTTCCATAATAGGCTCAGGCCAAGCACATACTGAATAGTAAGAGCTCCATCCAATGCAAATTAGCTCCAGTAGGATTTTTTCATTTCATCTGAGCCACATAGGATAATACCAAGATCCAGCTCCTAACTTGAAAATTAGTGGTAAAGCAGCCCCACCCTCTTTTTGCCTGAAAGCTGAGGTAGAAAGCTGACATGAATGTGTCCTTTCAAGTTCTTCATGTAAGCAGACAGGGACTGCTGCAACAAAGCATGCTGTTCTATGAATCTGCATAAAAATTCATGCCACAGGAGACATTAGATGCGGAACAAGTCAAGCTGGGAAAAGAACTAATATAAGATATATTTTGCAAGGTTCTTACACACTGTCTCCCCTTCAAGACATTTAATAGCTAACACAAGCAGAAACGCATAGCACTCCTACATCATCATGCACAAGACTCCCACACATAAAGGTAATACTGTAAATATTTAGCCAACACAGACTTCATATTCAGAAAAATATGTAGTCTGTGTTGCTTTACTCTTTTAATTCTGGAAGTAGGGTAATAGAGTACAACAGTTTTACTGATATTTCATCATGAGCACTCAGTTTCCTTGGATTGCCCATGAGATGTCTAGTGCACAGTACACGCAATACATTTGTTTTATTTAGCAGAGATCTGGGATGAATTTTGACAGATGTGACATCTAAGGTTAGGATCCTGCTGTTGCTTTTAGTGTTAGTAACTAAGTAAGCGAATCCTCAGTGGCTACCAGTAGATGCTGGGAAATGCGCCATCATACATTCTGATATAAAGTTAAAGCCTTTCCAGAAGCATGTCTTGCAACTCAGCTGCAGTCTTAGTAATGCTTCCAGGCAGCTATTTTGAAGCCACTATCTAAATGACGGGAGAAAGTCTTAACTTTAATTGCAAAGGTCATAAAAAGTGCATGTGTGCAATAACAAGTCAAAACTGATTAAAAAAAAACACTCAAAAGGATTAGTGACTTTTTCCTCAGAGTAGGGTTTAAACTTCTGAAAAAATAATAATTCTATTATGCATGCATAAAGTTATGTGACATTATAGCTTTATCCTACCAGAGCACTTCAATAGATAGATACAGTAAGCCAATGAAAAGCACTAGAAGACTTTTCTTTACCATGATAAGGAGTCTGCTGTCAACCTCTGCTGTGCATGCATCAGTGTCAGTATCAGCATGATTGTCTCCTGTGTTGTCCAGTTTAGCTGCTGAGTGGCGGCTAAACTGGAAGCCCCCACAGAAGGACACATTTTGAACACAATATGCAGATTAATTTGTGGTGCTTTGTAAACTTAATTATCATAAGGTACATCCTACAATTAAAATGAATGAAAAGTTACCCAAACATGAAAACATTTAGAGTTTGGGGTTCTTAATTTTTTGAGCGTCAACCTTTGTTATAACATCACTTCAGATTTTATGCTAATACCTCTTATTGGTATAAAGTTTGAAGCTCTAAACAAACTTCAGCCACTTATCAGTTTTTCTTGTCTCACCCTTGGTAACAGTTGCAGATTGTAATGCCTTGAGCACACTTGTCACACAGAGTGTGCAATAGAAAAACTGAGAAAGATGCATAACAATTTTCTGTGAAGGAAATGGATTGTTGTTTTCCTCCTCTTCAGTAATTTTTTAATGTCTCATCTTGAGGCGAGGACTGGCATATTGCATGTCAGTTTTGCTCAGTGGCATCTTGGCGACCCATGATTCACTGCTGAGTCATGCAACATGAGCTTATTCAACTGTCTCTGGATGTGATCTAGCAATGAGATGTGTTATATTTTCTCCTCATTAGTAAACACTGTTTGGGGTGCTGGAAAGAAATATCTGAAACATCAGGAGGTGAAGTCCAAGAGGTTGCAGAGTGTGGGCTGGAAAGAAGTTGTTTACTTTTTTATAGTAAGGCTTAGAGAAAAAAAACCTCCAATTTTCCAGAGGCACTATAATGATCCAGGTGCAAAGCGTGTCTGTCCTTTTCCCAATGGCTAAATATTGACTGTGCTTGGTAGCAGCAGATGGGCTGAACGGTGAATGCAACTTTGCTGGAAGGATTGAGCGAGTGTACGAGCGACAGCTGGTCCTTCCTGTGCCCAGTGGACCTGGTTGCTACATCAAGCTGCCTCATTAGAACTAGCTGGGGCTTTAGGAGCATTCTGCCACTCAAGCCACTGCTCTAGTACTCCCCATCAAATCCCTCATTTGCCTCTGTGCCAAAGCTGAAGGACTATATAATATGTTGTGTCGGCAAGTTTTGCACATCCCTCACTTCACTGAATTCTGCCGGGGTCACCTATCCACATTTGGGGTCATTTCATTTTGCCAGGAGAGAATTATGACGTCATTGCTGTCCAAATGTTCACATTCAACCCTGGCTCTCAGTTGGCTCTTAAGCAAAGCGTTCTGACTAGGGGGATGTAGCTTTTCACCTGACACTGAAAATAAAAATTTCCCTGCGCACTTCCACAGTAACGCTATAAAAAGTGTCTCAACATATTATGTTACTGAAATTCTTTACCAACATAAACAAGTGCCAAATTTTATTGAACTGATGTTTTTTTCCTGTTTCATTAAACAAAAATTCTGTCAGACTGTTTGTGGTGATCATAAGCTGTGGATTCACTGATTTTCACTCGAAATAAAGTGTCATCTATTTCTCTGATGGCTTTGAAGAGTGCTCATCTCACTGCAGCCTCTGTGCTGCTAGTAGAGGCGGCTGGACTGGGCTTCGGTTCAGCAGCTCAACTCAACTCTCCTCAGGGCTGCAATCATCTATGGCAGCATCTACTTATCACAGAGGGCTGTTTGGATTACCACATCATGTTTAATGGCAAGCGGCCATATGATGAGTATCATCAGCGCAAGGAATGATACATATTCCGTGTCCTTCCACGGAGCACTGTCTTGCTTATTTCACCACACCAAACACCCCCCCTACTCTCAGACTTGGCATACAGTACAAATTGCACTGGGAAATATGGGAAAAGTGAAAAACAGAAGCATAAAAGCCAAATAACCCAGATGCAAATGCAGCTTTATTATTGAGGATCTTCCCCTATATAGCACAGTAACAGAATAAAAAGCATCACAGATGTGAACTATTTTCTGGTGAGATACAATATCATTAATAACCAATACAGTTCACTGGGGATTATATTTTGGAGTTTCTGTGACATAAATAGAATCATCAAGCTGTGACAGGGCAGGCAAGTAATTTGGTCAAAGCTTTGAACTGGTTGGAGCAACTGGAAGGTGTGGCACATTTTCTCATTTCAGTCCGTGGCTTCATTCAAGATGCCAAAGTCTTGGCTCAGTGAAAGAGATTTTTAGGCCATTTAGAGGGTGAATACACTCAGAGCAACTGTGTAATATAAATCAATATAATTCAAAAAACCTGCCATAAATTTTACCTTTGTCAAGCGTATAGATTTACTGAGTGAGTTCACAGAGAGCTGTTAATTCAGAAAACACAGGTTTGTTTTTCTAAGTAGTGTCACGCTGCCTAGAAAGTTTGTGTTTGCTTCCATTTTATATGGCTTACAAACGACTGCTTGCATTTACTTTATGTTTGTTCCAGCAATGGACTTAAGCCTTGTGTTGACACCTCTGTAGATCACCAGAGCAGATGCATTGCTACAAAAGCCATGTGTGCCTTCTTAAAATGAACCTTGAATGCATCAGATTGTGACCATGTACCTCTGAACTCTGATTTACTGCCATCCAACTGGGTTTTTAGTATTAAAGCAACAGTGCTTTTGTGCCTTGTCAAACTTATTGTCCCGCCATCATGCTTTTTAAAAGCAACACCATTTAGACTTGTGTATCTGAACTCTGACCTCCCGCCACAAAATGAGATTTTTACTGTAATAAAATGTAATATAATGTATATAATAAGTCTAAAGTCCAATAAAAACAGTGAACAAACACTCCTCCCCGTAAACACCTAACTGAGTCCCGACAACTACCAACCTGGTAGTCTGGAAAACTCACCCTTTTGGGGCACGAGTTTTATCTCACACTTGATGGAATGTTGAATAGTTGATATGACTCATAGGCGGTGACAGAGGCACGGGTCCATGACTTATATATAAAGTATCGAATTAATTAAAAAAACAAACAAACAGTATATTAGATTTGACATCACAGTGGATTTCTTGCATCGATCCATGATGCTGTATATTAACTCTAACAATGGCCTTTTGAATGGAGTTCGAAAAGTTCGGAAAAACTCAACATAGACTTCAACAAGCACTAAAAAATTAAAGAAGACTTTTCAGATATACAGTTATATAATAGATACATAAAGTGCCCACTCTGGCTATTCTTTTCGGTGCAGCATTGGAACTGATGTTGAAAAATCAGCCGGTCTCTTGGCAATTCTTGAAATTGTGAAATAGTGTGATTTGTTTGTGTACAAGGGGACAGATCGTCTTTACTCTGTGAAGTCAGCACAGCTCTGAAGTATGTTTCAACTGGAAGTAAATTTTATAACAGCAAACAATATTTTTTTTATTACTGTCCTCAGAAGGGATTTATAAAACTAAAGGTGGTAAAACAAGAACTGCTTAGCATTTCACCAAGCCAATCTTTTTTTTCCACTGAGGGTCTAATTTTAATTTAAAAAAAAAAGTGATACTTTGTTAATCTCAACAAATCAGTGTCAAAAACTATAAGAAAACAAAGAAAGTCAAAAGTCAAAATTCTAGTCCTGTGACTTATGCAACCACTAAGATTTTTTTTTTCTTTTTTCACACATGCTGATGTGTCTCTTTTACTGGATAAAAAATTAACCATAAACTTTACTTAGTCTTAGTTTTGTAGTTAGGATTATAATATATGTATAATATACTTTTTCATGGTGTTATTGCTTGTATGTCAAAGTCAGACAGGCAGCTGAAAATGACAAAATATTCTGAGATTCAAAACTAATATTGAACAAATTACAAGGTAATGATTATATAATAAATAAATAAATAAATAAATGAATAAATAAATAAATCATCAGATGGCTAATGGCATCCTAGCTATTTAATTTAAAACTGTCCCAAGGGCTGCAAGGCAGCTGCTACATGAATGCACCATCTTCTTGGGTGCTAAGATGTTTCTGGGCACTATATTAACAGGGAGAGGGCTCTTGCCTGATGGAATATTGATAAAATGTTTTTTGTTTGCTGCACATTGCTCAGAGAGTTGACGGCTCACTGCACTAAATCATAAAGCCCGCTTGGGCGTACTGCAGAGTCAATAACCAGTTCTTTTTCTATTCTGGGAGTGCTCTCAGCTTCTGGGAGGTCTTCCATTGAAGCAACACTGGTGCTGAAAGACTCACTTCTCTCAGTTGTGTACCATGCTGTACATGCATTTCTTAATAGTCTTACTTAACACAACAAAAAACTTTTAAAGCAGTTTGTTATATAGAATAAGTTACTTATAATCTGTCCATTCAGAGCACAACATCTTAGTGCTCAGTTTCATATACTACTGCTGATCTCATTCTTATACCATGTACATCAGTATGTACTGGGATTCACACCTGGTTTCTGATATGTGTCTGCACCTCTCTACTACCAGACCAGTTCCTGTAAATGTTTCTGTAAATGTTTGCCAAATTAAGTGATTCTGCTTCTGACATCTCCTGTCTGTGTATACTCTGCCTTGAGTAGATATTTTCCCTCAAAACTCTGTGATTTGACAGTTATTGTAAGTGCTTGTGGTTCTCTGTAAGAGCTAGTGACATATATCTTCAACGTGAATGAAATGTTTTTTTCTGCAAGGTGACAGGTGGGTAGAGCATGCTGAAGCCCTGGCAGGCTGTACTCTAGCAGCAGCAGCAGCGGCAGCTACAGCATTGAGGCTGAGAGCAGGAGATGGCTTGCCAGGTGATGATGCCAGGAGCTGTTGTATCATCGCAAAGGTTCTCTTTTCAGTATAAATTATAAACCAAGTCTTAAAATCTTCACTCAGGTGTTTCCAGACATTTTAGATGCTACCTACGTGCCTTGCCATTCTCATTTTAATGCACAGTCTGCCACTTAGGACACTTACATTTTTAATGGTAGCATATGCTTGGATCATTTTTTTCATAGGTGGATGTTAACCATGGATTACGTGCTCTATAAACTAAATCCATACGTTATAGTAAATTATGATATATAAATGGCATAATAGCTGCTTTTAAATCACAATGCGAAACAAAACAACCAAAGTTCATGAAGCTTTTCATTTTCATTGCAGGGCATTTAAGTACTAATTGATGGTGTCAAAGATATATGCGCAGGATCTTGTTTGGCAGTACAACAATATAATATGCTGAAGGATAACGGTGCACCTTTAATGAGTAATAAAGTCTTTATTGTGCTGTTTTCACTCAGTTTTAATTTTGTTTTCACCTGATGCCTAAAAAATTAAGTTTTATAAATATATTTAAATGCGACGGCAAGGGGTCAAGTGTTCCTATGTGACCATTTTGATGTTACAGAGCCATCTCACTATTGACATAACCTGGCAACTCACAGCACTGACACAGAGATACCTTGTGCAGATGTGTGAGTCACCAGCAGTTTTGACAAGACAGTATCTGACACCATGGGAATGAGATTGGGTGGAAGCAGAGGTGATGCAGAGGTATAATTACTCTGTCTGCATTATGGCAACTCATTAAGAGGAGATGACTTTCCTGCCAAAGAAAGTATAACAGAGGTCTGTGATCAATGTGACATGTTTGTCTGTGCACCCTGATTGTTGAACCGGATGTTAAGACAGGATCTCTAGGGACAGTGAAAGGGAGACTTGTGATGTGTTTATTTATAGAGTACAATGAGTCTAATTGGTAAATTGGTCTAATGATTGATTCACTATTGAGTTTGGTGTCATTTGTCTTGACTCCACAGTGAGGGATGTCTGGAAATAGCAGGAATGACAGCAAGGAGAAAGAGGAGCCAATACTTCTCCCTGAGTGCATGCTCCTCCGATTAACTGTCCAGTTTCCCCTGGAGTTCAGCCCACTGTAAGCAATTAAGCACATCAAGGTTGTGGCTCAGTCTGGCTGCCACCAGGCTGAATTAAAGCCTTATGAAAGTGGTTTTCTATTTCAAATCCTGCTCAATAGGATCTCAATTTTTTATTTGATGTTTTTATTACCTCTGTTTTTGATCCATTAGCTAGTCTAAGTGATCTGGGGTCACTTGAAATGTGACGTTTAATGATGGAATTTGGTAAATTTAGCCCACATTCAGAAATATAAATGGTGAATATCCTCAGGGTTTGACGATTCTAATCTCGTCTAGCAGAAAGGTGTAAATGAATCAGATCTATGAAAGCATGGCATAACGTGGTCTTCTTCAGTTTTAAATTAAGCATGTCCCCCCATCCTCTTGTGCAGCTGGAGTCAGCTTAAATCCCTAAATTTAATAACCATTATGTCTGTTGGTCATGGCAATCAAATTTTGCCACATAAGTGTTGTTTCAACAAATGGGGTTATTCCTCTCTATGGCAGAAACCAGCCCATTACAAGATTTGATAGGCACAAATAAATCAAGACTTTATGCATAACAGTATTCCACCTCATGCAGAGGACTTAGCTCAGGGGCCTATCTGCTTCCTGGTGTCAGGTTTGAAATTCAATTACCTGCTGCCCTGGGTAGCTGCTTGCTGGAAGCAAATCATGGATCTGAGGTAAGGTTTAATGGATTTGAAATATAATTTAGCTCTGGCTTGGCTCCTTAGAGACAGGTCACCATTACCTATAACCACATTAGAGGTAATCAAAGATTCTCTTGAATTCGTTACCTTGGCTTCCAGCATGCACCTCGAATGTTCTATTTTCTTCCATCTCTGATGCATTTAAAGGGCAAGTTATGTATAGGTATAAATTATAGACTTATTATACTGTAGATTTAGCTTGAACTGCATCTTTTCTTTGTGGCAGTTCAAAGTAAGGGTATGTGTGAATATGTGACTGCATTAAGGAGCAAATGAATTAATAGCTTAATAAAAGATTTTTCTTAATCAGTTTCTTCCAATTCTGTTTCAATCAATTCGAACTGGTTCAGTCTAGCTTTACTGGGTTTCTTTAGAACTACAAGACAGCTACTGGGAAAAGCTGTTGTGACACAGCAAATATACTGTAGCTCAAGGTGCCATGTTCTTTTACTCTAATTGCAGATTGTAGCTTATTGCTCAGCCCTTTTTCCAAAGGAACCTTTTTTTTTTTTTCAATAGGCAGAGCCTCCCCCTCCTCAGACATTTGTTATTAATTCTCTCCTGTTTAATCAGAGACCTGGGAGGTAGCAGTCGCTCCTCAGGCTCTGAGGATGACAAATGAATTGCCAGGTGAGAAAAATGGACTCAAATTTATTCTCTCCTGGAATTTGTGTTCACATCCATGCATTGTTCTTCCTCGAGGATAATGGATGGCATGGGTGGGACTTTTAAGGTGCAGCTCAGAATTCCAATAAATAGTTAATGTTGCAAAAGTCACCCATTACAGCTCTCTGACACTTTGGTGGTTTGGAAATAGCAGATAGAAAGTCACTATGGTGGGAAACAATCTGAAGAATTTACTGGCAAAATATAAATCCTTTTTAGGCCATTTAAAGCTTTTTTTTGTGTGTGCATATAAATAGAAGTGATTCAAATAAGATTTTAAATCCTTTTGCTTCGCTGTCTTTCCTCCATCAGCACAGCCACCTGGAAATGTCATTGCTGCTGTCTCCCATACAAATACAATCCCTCCTTCATAGAGCATATGAGGATAAGGCAGCAGCAGCAGCAGCTCATATTTAATATGTCATGTTACACTAAGTTTCAATAAAGGGATCTTAAGGTGCTCACATTTAATTATGCAAACAGTGAAATTTGCTTGTTTCCTTTTTATTGGTCAATAGAAAAAGTGAGATTTTGATGGTAAATGGACTGCTTTTCTACTCTACCTAAGCAGGCAAAGCACTTTATACACCTTTCTTTATTCACTGAAGCACTTTTTCTATGCTTTTTCTCAGTAAATGCTTTCTAGCCAACATTCACACATATTCATACTCCGATGGATACATCGGAAATCAGCCCAGGGTTAGTGTCTTGCCCAAAGATGTTTGGCAACAGACTGAAACAGCCGGGTATTGAACACTAACCCTCCAATTAGTACATGATCTGCTCTACCTCCTGAGCTACAGCCACCCCAAACAGAAAGGCTATCAGATTTTTGATGCTTTTTTTTTTTATATTGTTAAGCTATAGTGTTCTTAAAGCCATTAATCCATTTTCTTTTGCTCTTCTGAAGTCTGGCTTTGATGGCAGCTGGTTCCTAAATCATTCTTATTACTTACAAGTATTATTTAATGAATGAATGAATGAATACTCTAAGAGCAATGAACATGCATAAAAATATGTTCCCAGGTTTACACGTGTATGTTAAGGAAATGTTCCAATAGAAGTGAAAAGTTTTCTAGAAAAGTATTTACTCTGCGTTGCGTCATCAAAAAGGAGCAGTAGCCCCACTAAATCCTTGAATGGTACCTCTTTTAAGTGCCTGTGAAGTGAAGGCATGTTTTTCTCTTGTCAACTGGCATTTGATACAGGGCAGAAAGGAGGTGACCTTGCCCTGCTGCTGTGAAGGGCCGACTCCAGCTTTCAAACTACTCCCCACTGTCTCCTATAGCTTTAGACAAGCTTTGTGAAATGATGTTAGCTACAGCTGTGGTTTAAAAGAATTTTCTTATTTTTACTGCATTGTGAAACTTGCCAGAATATTTTGGGTAAGTTTTTTCTCATTGTTGGGTTAATGGAACAACAAAAAGCGGGAATCTGCTGTACCAACATCACTTTGTCTCATTGTGTTGTGATTTAATAATACAAAAGTCAGTTTATTTTGAGGACCCGCGTGTGTTAGTAAGCAAAATGTAAATTGCATTTTGTTTTAACGAAAATGTGTTTGTGGTTTTAAAAATGAATCTAATGCAAGAACCTTTTCCATTAGCTTCCACAGAAAATTAGCTTTTTCCCTCACACATCATATTGTGTAATTAAAGTCAAAATCAACCTTCAGTTCTGCATTTGGAACCTGTGAAAATGAATTCTGTTAAACATTTAACATCCTTTTCATCATAGTCTAAGTCTAATAGTTTAAACCAAGGCAGAATATCTATGGTTTTAAAATACTGACTATTCCAGCAGATTGATGTCGGCATGTACCTGAAGGACATTAAGTGCCACTTGTACTTACAAAAACCCTGATTATTGTTGGAAATATCTGCGGTGATGAAATATTGAGTGGAACTCTTCAGGTGGTTTCCAAAAGGGTTCTGTGGTGTTTTTTTGGAATTAAAAAACCCCAAGAAAACCAAGAAAAACATTTTGGCTTCTGAGACTTAACTAACTTATTGACAAAGACAGAGAAACCCTCTTCCACAGCTTGTGTTTTCTTTTCGACTGTTTGTTATTAATAAAGTCCTGATAACTCGGCACCACATGTAGCCACGAATAAGGCAATGACCATTTAAATGGATGAAAATAGGGACAGCATGTTCTGAATCCTATTTGGATCCTGTTCAACATCAAAACAGCTGCCATTTCAGGGACCCGCTCCATTACTTACTGACAATAGAGTCTGATAATGTAATACAGCAAATGCTTTGTGCTGAATTTCAGAAGTTCCAGATGCCATTCAAAGTCCTTGCTTGCACAAGTCATGCATTGATTGTCTGAAGACAAGTTGCTGTCTAGGATTTATGCACATAATGCACAATATGAGTGAACATAAAACCCTAAGAGGGTTAGAGTTTTTTTTTTCTTTTAACAAAAAGCAGCGGATGTAGGGAAACATGTTAACAGCACCACGAATTAAGTGTTTTGTTTCTCACGTTGCAAACATCAGACATAGACCTGAGTGGGGTTTTTTTTTTTTTTCAAACCAGAAATGTAGCTTTCTGTCTCCTTCACTTCTGGTACAATAGTCCTGAAGAATTGGATTTCTCTCCTTAGAGCTATCAGCTTTTGATGTGACACAGTGACCGTAAGAGTCAGTCATAAGGTTTAACAATGAACAGAAACCCTCAGATGTTCCCGATCTTAGCTGTTTCTCAGTGCCTTTCTGAAATTCTAACGTTGCAGCTCGTGCTCAAGGCATAAATCAAAGTGTGCAATGCTCATTCCAGAAAACTAATACCATTATCAGTGTAACTGAAGCTGACAAAAAATTAAATTAATTACATGTTTTTTTTTCTTTTAATGAGCTCAAGTGTTAAGTCACTTTTAAGCATCTGCCTGAAACAAGATAACATTCTGTTAGAGAAAAGGGCTTTACTTCCCTTTTTAATCAGACTTAAGGTCTCAAAGCCTCATTTAACAAAAAAATAACTAAGAACACAAATATTTGATGGAAGGAGAATGTTAGGAAAAAAAAACCCCAAAGAAAATAAGCATTGGGGAAGCTGACAGAGCGTGGGATTTTCAGTGACTTCAAAGCCTGCAGTTCCATCAGAGCCATCCATATTGTGAAGAAGCAGCCCACGGTCAGGTGATAATCAGGCTGCTTTGTGCTGCATCTACCCATGTTTGTGGATAATCATGATGGGCCAGTGGGCTGGTGAGTGAGGCCTGTGTGGTTTTCTATCCTTTAGCTATTTGATCACTGTAGGAGGACAGCGCTGTGCAGGAAAATAATCAATGCCACAAGGCTATAAACAAATAATTGCTGTGTTGGAGAAATGTCTGAATTTCTTATATTCGAGGAAGTGTCTGCCAAAGGCCCGGATAAATAATGGAAAATAAATCAGTGCCATTCTAGCGGTATCACAACTTATCACCAACACATGTCACTCGGTCAGTGACATTATGTTTTTCATATCTGCAGTGGCTGATACATGGTGGCTGCAGCTCAGATATTAGATAGAGCTCCCTGCTAATTACGCAGTTGCTAATCCCTGTCCCATCCAGATCCTTGAGCAACACACTCAACATAAAGTTGTTCACAATAGCAGGGGAGTGCCTGGCATAGTAGTTTTGTGTGTAAGTGAAACTTATTTTGAAAGAAAAAGAGTCAAGAAAAAGGGTCTTCTTTCTGATGGTGATGAAACTATGGGCTCTGATGCCATTAATGAGAAGTTTCATATAACGAGATTCTAACATGGTTGGACTCAGCCAGCGATGTTACTCCTTCTTGAAGAATGTCTGGAGCCTGGAGACTCTGAAAACGTAAGTACAGTTTGAGAAGTCTTGCAAAAATTTATCCCAGACTTGTTTTATGAGGTCACAGTGAGGCTTTTAATTTAGCTTAATGCTGATTGGGTCAATGAGGCATTGCATCAGCTAACAGACGGCTTCATAAATAAAAAATTAGTAATTACTTCACACTACAAAAAAAGGCCTTAAAAAAAACAGTGTAATCTTTATTAAGAAAGGAGGAGATAAATGATTTCATTTTTTAAACACTCATTGTTTTTCTTTGCTGTTTTGTTCCTCATTTTGGTTTTGGCCACTTTGTTTGATTATCCAAAAAAATGTACAGTACATATTGCCTTGTTAAAATGGCATAAAAACTCATGGCTAACTTTATATGTATCTTGTCTTTATACATTTTGACTCTTGCAAATATTCACTTGTGTCAAGTACTGCGGCGTGTTCACAAATTGAAAGCCCTCTGTGTGTTCAAGCTCTTCTGTCTGAGGGTCCTCGTAACCTTGCTCTCATGTATCCCATTCAAGCTCTGCTCAGCTAGCAAACTCATCCTCCTCCTCAAAAAATGTCAAGCTTCTTAATACAAAAGAAGGGGAAAAAAAGAAAAAGGAAAACAGAGCTCCTATGGAAATGCTATTTTATGCTATATGTTATTGTCTGTCCTGATCAAACCCTTCCACGAGGACTCCTGCTAATTGCATAGAAATCAATTTGAAAGATTGGCTTTCATTAAAAACCCTATAAAAACACTAGACATTGATCCTTCAACACAAAGAGCCATTGTACTTCCATTTAGTTCTATATCAGCGGTCTGTATTTTGCGCCACACATGCCCACAAATGGATGCTTAAACCTCTCTGTCAGTGACTGTGCATAGTTGCACACACACACACACACGCACGCACGCACACACACACACAC
>VVHJ01035744.1:0-21054 GCA_015107715.1 Tylochromis polylepis
TCATGTCTCTTGTTGTGTGTGTGTGTGTGTGTGTGTGTGTTTGTGTGTGTTTGTGTGTGTGTGTGTGTGTGTGTGTGTGTGTGTGTGTGTGTGTGTGTGTGTGTGTGTGTGTGTGTGTGTGTGAGTGTGTGAGTGTGTGTGTGTGTGTTAGTGTGTGTGTGTGTTAGTGTGTGTGTGAGTGTTAGTGTGTGTGTGACTGGATGGGTTTGGGAGGCGTGTCATGTGGTAACCCGTGGAGGCGTTTTCCCTCTCCGGTTAAGTGAATTGTGGCGCTGATTACACTGCCACGCAGGCAGACGTGTGTCAGCTTGCGCTTACTCAGTGACGTGTTTTTAATGACTTCGTTTTAGCCTCACACAACGAACACAGCCTAAAACAACATCCCTGCAATCCGAAGCGAAGCTTCATGGTCCACTTTTCATGTGTTTGTGCTGCTGGTGAACTTCACTGCTTCTGTCATTTAGCCAGCTTTAGCGTTGTGAGCACAATGAATACAACAATAAAAGCAGGAGCAGCACAGCCTGCAGCACTGAACTGAGACCTCTAAGCCTCCAGCTCAGCGCTGTAGCCTCCCCGGTGTACTGTGGGATTCAGGTACGTGAGAACATCTGGTTTCATGTAATCTTTCTGTAGATATCACGCGTGTAAAATAATAAAAGAAGCGTATCTCATGTAAACTGACTTCCAGGTGTTCAGCTGGCTGTGATCATTCTGCTCTTGTATTCTGTGATTTTAGCTGTCGACCCCAGCTTCTCCTGATCTGACACTCATGTGCTCTGTGGCCTGTTTTCATCTGTTTGCCTGCTTCTTTGAAAGCACCCTGCTGCTCTGAGAACTGTCCTTAAACCCTGCTGAGTTTTGTCTGAAACGACGTTTGGTTCGCTCCGTTTGCTGACGACACCTTGTTTTATTTAGGATTTCGCACAAACATGATTTCTGCTCTGTCTGCTGGAAAGTTGAGTGTTTGTTAAAATTTGGACTCATTCCTCTGATAAAAGAAATGTTTTTGCATTGAAAAAAGCCACATTGTCTCCTGTGCATGGAGTTCACCCAGTTTATTGAAAGCTACATTTAGACTGAAAGGATGCCAAGGATATTTAACTTCCTGAGAAGTTAACAGTGTCTTTCAGTTTAACCTTTTTTGTTACAGAGGACATAATGAACAGGCTAAGTCTCAAAGAAACCATAAACCAAATTATAGAACTACTAAAAGTGCAAACCAAAGGTGCAACTCATGCAGAGAAAACTGATATAAAGCCAGTAGCCACCTTTGTCATGTGAGCTCAGACAGAAACAGTTTTCTCAAATGTAAATTTCTCCCTTGTTTCTCACCACTCTTCATGTCCTTATCCTCCTCCTCTTCCTCCCCCTGCAGTCTCCGTGTTGCAGACGGTGCTGGTCAGTGCTGGTCAATGTGACTCGGTGTTCAAGGGTTTCTCAGACTGTCTCATTCAGTTGGGAGACAACATGGCCAACTATCCCCAGGACCTGGACGACAGGCAGAACCTGCACCAGATCTGCACGTACGTTTACCACAAACACACAGAAACACACGATCGCATCAGCAGAGGGGCTTTTACAGCACTGCTGCATTTTATTTAAAAAACAACTCTAAGCAGTTTTCTTACAACTCTTGAAACTAAGCGTTTGTTTTTTTCTCTCTGGATCTTGTCCATTTGTTTCAATAAACTGGTTTGATTAATACATTCAGATTAAAGTCAAATAATACGTAATAGCATAGTAATCATAATTATAGTGCTAAGCTAGGCTAGTTAATCTTTAGGTAAAGGACAAATACATAGTCACTCAGACACTGAACCATTGTTGTATTTAAAAATGGACTCCAGCAAACCCCTTCAGCCCAAAAACCCTTTTCCAAGCAACCCCCCCCCCCATTGGTGCACTTCAGACAAACCTCTCCAATCCAACCAACCCACATCAACCAACTTATTTAACCCAACTGACCCTGCCAACCTTTAATGTGAGAAATATTAACTTAATGTAAAGAAAACACTGACTACATTCACTTAAAACAGGAAAACAGTGTTTCAATGCTGTTTAAGTGAGCATTCTTCACTTCAGTTCTGTATTTTGTTTCCATCCTTTTCTAAACAATACATTTCCATGTGACAATAATGAGATCTGCTCTTATGTGTTGACAAACTGCAGCTGGGCTGCAGTGGTCTGGTTTTACGGGGCAGTGTGAAGTCGTGATTTTATTGCAGGTCTGTCTCTAACGTTGAGCCCCATCTGTGAGGACCATCAAGAGTCTGGCACTCTGAGCTCACAGAAAACAGTATGAGTGATTTAACCGCTACGCTAGCCCTGAGGGGGAAACGGAGGTTTAGTGGCGGGTGTAGTCAGTGGGGGAGTGTGCATATGTGCAGCCCAGATGACCCCCACCACCCACCCATCTTCCCTTTAATCCACCATCCATCCCACCACCCCAAACCGGGTGGGCACCAGATGGCACGCTGCAGCAAGGAGCCCCCACCCCTCCCAGCACACACATGATTTTTTAATTCAGTGACAGCTCCATCACAGCGGTGTTGAGGCGTGGCAGGAGGTGTGCGTTAATACGCCTCCTCACACACACACACACACACACACACACACGCGCACACACGCACACACACGCGCACACACGCGCACACACGCAGGCGTTAATTGCTCAGAGATGTAGCGTCGACATGGCTCAGTTCAAGAGGTCAACATCAATAAGAGCAGATTGGAAGATTGGATTAGATATGCTGTGTGTGTGTGTGTGTGTGTGTGCGCGTGTGTGTGTGTGCGCGCGCGCTGAAGCACACGTCGCTGGTGTCGTCGCCACATTAACTTGGAGGGGGATGGAAAAAAAAACTGATGGGACAGATGAGAGGTGGAGAGTGAAAAAGCGAGATGGGAAGGAAAAAAGGAGAAAGAAATAAAAAAGCGAAATAAACACGCAGGGAGGAAGAGGAGGGCAAACTGGGCCACGAAGGATGAGGTGCACTTTTATGGGCAAATCTTTATCGTCTTAAAAAGACTTCTTGGGATTGAATCCAAAAATAAATAGATGTCTTATTGAACTTTTCTTTTGGAGTCTTTTTTCACTCTGGTTTTCTAATTTAGTTTAAAATTTAGTTCAAAATGTTCATGAAATAATTACATTTTAAAGATGAACTGAACGAATGAACACCCAACAATAAAAATGACTTGCTCACTCTTTTTCTGCTCGTGATGCTGAACTCGTCTTATACCTCATCACAGGTGAATACTATCTTTACTGCGTTATTGTCCATATTATCCAGTATCGTTACTACAGGTGGATGAGGTGGCGCAAAGTTTAACAGCATTATGTGTAGTTGAGAACTTTCATATAGAACAATACATCGTCTATAAACACGCATGTCTTCTATATAAAAATGAGTTTGTAAAGGGTCACATTAAATGAAATCAAATAAAAGTAGAACATGTTGCTTTGGACAGCAGGAGCAGGCGGACAAAAGAGCAGAAAACCCAAAAACTAAAGAAGTACTTTAACATTTTAAGTAAACATGTAGTTCCTTGACTTGTAACTGCGTCGCAAAAGTCTTTAGTGTTCGATAAAATAGATTTCATTTAGTTTGCGGGAGGCATAAACACCTAAAACTGGAAGGAAACGGTGTGCAGGATAATCACTGGATTAATGGACAAGAATAAAAATATGTGGCTGCATGAGAACACAACCGGGAACATTAACAATAAATTGTGAGCAGTTGGAACAAACAAAGCTTCAGTTGTATCTGGACTTTCAATCTGAATCTAAAAACATTAGAATCAGCCAATAAAGTGCTGATTGTGTAGCAGCTTTTATTATAAAACGCTCAGTCGGCGTGCTCCTGTGTGGTAGCCGGTAAAGGCAGCCAGTGTTTTGTCTTCAATATTTAAGTGTTTTTTTTGTTTTTTTTTGCTGGGTAATGATGGAAAAGGCAGTGCTGTGATCGGCCCAGGCTGCAGCTCTCTAGCTTCAGCTTTGTTTTACTGGAATATATAAACTAGATGAAGTTCACCGGCTGTATCTTCATAAGCTTTTTCCTCTCCGTGTGTTCAGCGCTGCCAGATTCTGGGATGGTTTCCACTCTTGGCTCTGCTTCCTCAGTGTAGCTGATGCATTCAGTTTAAAAACCAGCCTCCCACTGCAGTCAAAAGCTTGTGGTGTTAATGCTTGCTGTGTTTTCTCCTGCCAGTTACTGGGATAACTTCCACTCCTGTGCCACGACGGCGCTGGCGGACTGCCAGGAGGGAGCGACGGACCTCTGGGATAAACTGAAAAAGGAGTCCCGCAACCTGAATTTCCGCGGGAGTTTGTTTGAACTCTGTGGCGGCGGCAACGGAGCCCCCAGATCTGCTAACGCCAGGGTCCTCATCCTGGTCCTAACCGCACTGCCCACCATACTGACTTGGCTGGCGTTTTAACAGAAATAAGGAAAAACATGGAAACACAAAGCGAAAAGAAGTGTAAAAAAAAAAAGAAAAAGAAAAAAAAAGGAAAAATCCAACTGATAAAAGAAAATAGGAAAAGAGTCATAGCTACTCTTCAAAAATACAGAAAACTCCCTCAGTTCGAATTCATCACGAGAAAATACACCCCGAGTGGATTTTTACGACTAGGTCACTGTACGGCGGCCCGGTTCGCCTTCCTGGGACATCTGCAGGCCGCCGTCCTCCCGGAGCGTTCATCCATTCACACGCAGACCCAACCCAGAGGCCGATATTATGAAATATTCAACACGCCATTGCACTGAAACGATGACAATGATGAAAACGTGATGGATTCCCGTCCGCTTACAACCGTGGAATTACACAGTATTAAAGTCAACCATGAATTATTGATGTTTAGTAGGCTTGGCCTAGACAGCACTGTGTGACTGCAGGGTGCTGACTCTGTATCAGGCTATATATTAGAGTTCCCATATAGCCTATGGTACATATTCGTGTGTAACGCGAGGCCACAAAATCAATAAGACGAGCCAAGGCCTCGAGCCGATTCAGACCTGACGCCTCATTTTCACCACGGACAGATTCTCCTTTTTCTTTTTTTTTTATTACGCCAAGTAGACTCAGTTGAGCGTGGTATAGCTGATGGACTGAATGCTTCGTGTAATATTTGTACTCGTATTGGCTGTTTGTTGTTTTCAGGCCACGGTCACACCAGCGCTAAATGGAGTCGTAATAACTGGCGGCAAAGACATCTTAGCAAAATGTTCCTCGGTACACAGTGACTTTTACGGGCAGGACACAAACCTGCAATGACAGTACTGACCTTTGACCCCTACAGCATGGCTCTCAGTCAACAGTATTCTTACATTCATAGTGTTTTACTCCGTTTGTGGAGCTGGCCGGGTTGCTACCATGCCACGTTTCTGGTGTGACCGTAGCCTTGTTTTTCTTGACCAAACTCTGAGGTGCAGAGATGTAGTGGAGTATAAAGCCTGCTTGTCCTTAAAGAACAGTTTATACTGTTGTTAACCTGCATGATATCAGTTCAGAGACTCTCAAAACATTTCAGGAAATGGGCACAAAAACATTAAATGTTTTATATGACGTTGTCAGATTCAAGTTAGTTTTTGCTTCTGTTGGAAGGAAACTTGTATTATCGGCCGATCTTGATGTTTAATTTCTGTATTATTAGAATTCTTCATTTGATTACTGCTTTATGTTGGTAATATAAACTCAACACTTCCTGTAACAGTTTCAAATTAAAAGCCCTTAAGAAACTATCATAACAGAGCACAACAAAAAGTGAAAATGGCACAGTTACATTTAAGTAACAGCTGATGACAGGTGACTAGAATAATAAGGACCGACAGCTGACGTTTAAACAAGTATTGCATTATTAATGTTATGGACACTTAATTTTAAACTGTTTTATTTACAAGTGCATAAAGCACTCAAAAAGCTTAAATTCAAAGTAATAAGCCCTCCTGGGCACCAGCACATAGTGCCAGGTAGTTACTATGCAATGTTCCAGATGTTTAATTTAAGCTTTTTAAGAAAGAAATAAAAGATTGATTACCGTTATTTAGGTATTTGTTTATTTATGTGCTGGCATTTATTGTGCATCCACTTAAAATGTCTCCATTGTCAAAAAACAATAGTCAAGAAGCAAGCTAATGTTAGCCAGCTAGCTGTAACTTGACTACACTGTTTAAAGTTTTCGTAATGTAAACTTATAAAATAATGAACACGTGATGAGCTAGCAAACTTTGTAATCCAGATCAACCCTACAAGTTTTGGTGTAACCACTAGAGTACTTTACTATGTTGGGTGGCTAGCAAGCCAGCATTAGCTAACATTAGCCAGAGGTAGGCTAGCTTTGCGGGACTATTTAGATTCCCACAACCAAAGACATTTCCTGAACTGACTCTAACTCAGTGATGATGTTGAACCTAGTTTTCCCTGTTTTGGCTCCACTAGCTGAAACTGCCTTTATTCTGGCTAAAGTTTGCTAACTTGTTTGTAATCGTGTAAAGGTATTTTACCACAGGTAACAGTTAGTCAGACTATGTGATTTAGACTATGCCCAGTTTTAAATTAAGTAATTATATTATAACAGCAGAAATGTACGTGATATCTAACAGACATGCATAGCTTATGGACTTGTTTTCCCAGCCTGTATTTGGAGACAGCCTTTATTTATTTATATCAACTGTGCTTCCTGTGATGATCAGAGAGACACTTTTTAATTGAAAACTACAAATTTCTGTTTGAGAACATATGCTAGCTGTAACCATATTGTGTCCATGCCTCCAAATCTAGCATGACTCAGTGAAGCAGGCTATGCCCAAAGTGAATCATAATCAACCTGTAACAGCTTAGCAGTATGGCACTAGCTCAGCTAAGACGTGCCATTTAAAGAGATTAGAGTAGCTAGCAGGTTGGAGGCCAAAGCAGATAGTATTTGTGTTAGCAAGTAAATGGGATTGCCATGGGTTAGTAACTAAAACATATTACATCAGGTTAGCTAACAGTTTGTATTTGCAGCTAAACCAAACACCGTTTAGCTTTAGCTTCTCCTTGGCCTGATTTATGAATTACTCTTCAGGTAGAATATTTCCTGAGAATTTCCTCACAGAGTTGATGATGAATGTCTTAAATCGCCGTAGCCAAACCTTTCTGGTTTGTAGCTGGAAAAAGTTGTTCAGACGTGCTCATTTCCTGAAATTCCACGAGACCAAGGACTCCGACTGATGGAAACTTGTTTTGGATGTGAAAGTAGCAACACATTGAAATTAACTTTAGTTCCTGTTGGTGGGTAACATCCGCCATCTTTCATATCAGCACAACCACGTGTTAGAAACGAATGACTTTGTGAGCTAAACGGTTACTGCGAGGAGAAGCCGAGAGCAATACGAAGACGTGACTTCATGGCCAGTGTAGCTGAAAGGAAAAAAAAAAAAAACACGAAAAAATGATGATTAAAAAAATCAACCCGTGGCTGAAGAGTGATATGACTGTTGCCATTAAGCACATCCCCCCTTTTCATACCAGTGATCCATACTAGACGACCTTAGCGGTGATATATTTTAGGTCTGTATGTTAGATTAAAAAGCAGAGTCCCAACAGTATAGTAGCATCATGAACTACATAAATACAGTAAACGAATTTGAGGAGGGAGTTTATTTCTTTGCCGAGGCACCGACAATGTTTCCACTGCCTTCTGATGAAAAGATGTGTACTTCTGTTTGTTTGTTTGTTGGTTTGTCTCTTTGTTTGTTTATGGGGATGTTGCAAAAAGAGTTTAAAAAAATATCTTACGAAAATCATCTAAGAAGAGAATATGTATATGAAAAAGGATTTTAAGAAAATAAAAATAAAAAGTCTATTATAGATAATCTATCCCAGACAGTTTTAACACAAGACTGATACTTTACAGATTATAGGCCTACTGAGATATTAAAAGATGAATAAATAAATAAAAGATTGCTAAAATGATGAAGAGTATTAAATAAAACGACAACTGTTTGAAAATGATTGTGTGCTGTGGTTTTAATCTGGTTTGGTGAGTTTGAGATGATGGACTCTTCCTCCTCTCGCAGAGCCGGGTTTGGAGTGTTTTCATTATTAATGAAGGAGAGTCCCTGAGCTGCCACATGTCTCAGCTCTCAGTTTATATTGACTGAGACAAAGAGGTTCAGGAGGAAGAGGAAGGGGGGAGGAGGAAGAAGGCTGACTGCGTATCCTGCTGAAGAAGTGATTTGGATAATTCAAACAGACCTGGATTTGATTTGACCGTTTATTCCACGGGACTAACACCTACAAGTCTTTAAAATATCTGATGAACATCACAGGATGAAAATAAATCTGGTTTTTATGCATCAGGCGGACACATTCGAGGAAATATTCTCATAAATTACCTTTTGTGTAACTGATTTTTGGCAGCGTTCGGCGTAAGACCTTCAGATATTATGATGCTTTGATGACAGAAATCTAAAATATTCTTGCTGATGAATGACAACATCGGCAACCTCCTTCCGTCTGGGAAATATCATTAGTTGCCCAGCTGATACACTGAATTTATTTACTTTTGGAAACTCATTGGAAGTAGTTACAGTGACCAACCGCTCATCCAGAAGTTGAGCAATAAAAGTAACCAATGGGCGATTGCACAGGCCGTCTGGTGGGAGGCAACCTGTCTCCAAACAATCACAGTCAACTCTGACTGGTTGCAATCACTTTTAGATTGCAAATAAGTGCTAATTTCCAAACAGATTCAATCTGAGTCAGTCTGTGTTGATGAGCACGACTCCTGCGACGTGCGTCTTTGACGTAAGGGTGTCGACTTGTGTGGTTGTATTCTGGTTGTATTTCTATATAAAAGCCGGGTCGCCGGCCACCTGTGTAAGTTAGCAATTAAATTGCTGTCCTGTAGCAACTACGTCACTATTTGTGATCTAATTTGTCAATTCCTGTTTTAGTTTGGATTTTGAATCTAAGTATGAATTTCTGTTCACACAGATGATAAAAAATTTGCAACAGACGACAGCAGGTTTGCAGGTTTCGCCAGTTTATCACAGTTAATCATTGTATTATCACAAACAGATTGCTTGTTGGTTGCAGACTGATAGCAGACTGACTGCGTCTGTCTTCGGGCACCAAAGTTGTTTTGAAGACAGTAACTGACAGTGAGCGGTCGCATGCACGGTCCACATCTTTGAAGAAACCATTTCAAAGGCAACGTGATCACAAGTTCATTACATACAGGCGCAATCATTTTGGTCATGTCGCAGTCTCCAGCCACGCTTTTCGCTCGCGTGACGACAGCTTCAGTATTTTGACCCTTCAGCAGCAGTTTTGGGCCAGTTCTACCTAATTTTACCAGCCGCTACGTAATGCTTCCACACAAAACTGTGGTTCGTTGCTCAAATAAAAGGAGACACGAGATCCGTTAAAATGTAAAAATATAAATGATAACATTTTTGAATGTACATATGAATACGGGATATTAGACATGAAAATGTTCTTGTCTACAAGTGTGCAAAAAGTCAAATTCAACAGCAGAAGTAACTTTCTCCAGATGTCTGTTACTTTACTCCAACATACTAAAAAAAATATTAAAAACTACAGTACTAATAAACTTTAAAATTTACAGATTATCATCTTGGAGGCAGACCTACACAGAACGTTTTCTTAGATTTGAACTAAGTATAGACTCTGGCATTTCCAAATGGTGGAAAAAGGTAAAAATCATAAGACAATAAAATAAAATAATTAAGTTTAAATAAATAGAAAGCTGCAGTTCCTCTAATGTCCAGCAGAAGCTCCAGCAGTGAGTCAGTCCCCTCCACTCAATCACCCAGTCCAATAAACGACACCAAACAAGACTCGGCATCAGAACAAGCCGCAGAGAGGCGGTAGATCATTGAGGTGGTTGGAAATGAAGAAAAACACAAATAAAGTGGAATATTTCTCCGTCCAACTTCCAGTTCAGGGTCACGGGAGCCCATCCCAGCTGTCATAGGGCGAGCGGCGGGAACACGCCTGGACAGGTGTCCAGTCTGTCGCAGGGCTAACAGACAAACGACAGCGCGAACCACTGCACCACCGTGCCGCCCACAATAGTTCTCAGACTCCTGATGCCACTGAAGAAGTCTGGAAACCAGTTTCAGGTTTTCCAACCATTTCACTGACCTAGCGTCCACGCATGAACATTAAAAACCAGTAATCCCAACATCACAAACTGATAAATTCGGGATGAAGTCAAATATGTGGATTAACAGGGACTATTAGGACAAAAAGGTTGATCCTACAGAGATTTAAGAATGTGAAGTGTTCAAAGAGGATTTAACTTTAATGACATCTGTCTGGACCTTTAATAATTAATGATGCCGTTACAGTGTTTTTTACTTTGTCTGTCGGGGTTTTAGTGCAGTTTATTTTCCTGCAGTTTGTGTCTGTAATGCTGGTGGAACGGTTGATGTGCCTGTGTCGGACCGTGAGGACGTTTTTCTATCAGCTGCACCGCAGCTGTTTAAATTCTTTAAGGTTTAACGAAGCTCGGTGAGATTCTGAGCCGAGCTGCAGTATGCGTGCTGCGGGCTCCCGCGGGGATGCGCATGCACGCCGTGTTTCTGCATTAATATGGATGTGATGGGGAGGGGAGTGAGGACCAAGAACATGGAGGAAAGGCCCTCCACTTCCAGTCAGCGATATTTTAGCTCCTCCTGACAGAGAAGCCCGAAACACCTGCAGACCTGCTCAGAAAAAAGAGGTGATATCAGGTGTTTTATCAGGATTGCATGTTAAATGTAAATAACAGCCTTTTTGGGGAGAATTCCAATAATTTCCTTCTTCTATAAAAAACAATAAAAGGAGTCCAAGATAAACAAAAACAGAATCAGTTTTAAAGGCTCCAAATATTCAAGTACTCTCATGTAAAAGACAACTGTGTTCATCTACACCAAGAGAAGCTCACCTGTATTTAATATAAAAAAAAAAAACTGAAACCAAACAAGCAGCAAAATGAGACAAGAAAAAAAAATCCTGGAAATGGAAATAAAAACCCTGAGCTGCAGTAATTGCCTGTAGGAAACAAGAGCAGGCGAGATTTGAGGCGAGCTGCTCATTAAACATGTATGGAGGGAAGCCTGCAGGATGGAGGAAGTCCCGCGGGATCTCGAGTCTTCTAATAGTCTGACCCCGTTTTTTTTTTTCAGCCTGCATCGTTTCTGAAATAACACCGAGCTCACACCGACTCGGCCTCATTTGTTTTGGGACACAAATATGATATAAGTCAGACTGGACTGCTTCAGAGCCGGGGGGGTGGTTACTGAAGACGCCGACCAGGCCATGAATGACTGATGGGCTATAAAATCAATCCGATGACTCAAAGGAAACACAAAAGGAAACAAAATAACCACAAAAAACCCCACAAATAATAAAATATCTGCAAATCACCATAAAAATAGGTTAAAAAAACCCCCAGAAAATGTACTAAAACGACAAAAACGAGAAACAAAATGGCCTTAAAATAACAAAAAGGCAAAATTTCCCCAAAGAATCAAAAATACCACAAAACGAAATGAAAATGAGACGAGCACAAAGATCCAGAACGTGATCCTGAACACAATCAGCCAAAACAGAAACACGTGCAAAGAAAAGTAAATTTCCCAGAGAAAGAACCAAAAAAAAAAAAAAAAAAAATAACAAAAAAAAAAAAAAAAAAAAAAAAAACAAAACCCACAAAAAAAAAAAAAAGTCACACTAAATACACCGACGGATAAAAATCCCACAAATTCACCAAATCTGACCAAAAACCTCCACAAGACACGAAATAACCAGAAAGTGAACAAAATGAACACAAATGACAAACAAGACAAAATCAAAGAAAAGGAATGGACACGCACACACACATGCACACACACATGGACGCACAAAATGACCACAAACACAAAACCACATATAACCCTAAAAAATGTCAACAAATTTTAGAAATGATCACAAAGGCAGAAATAATAATAAATAAAAAGAATCAAAATGAGTCAGAAAATGACCAAAAACAGGGACAAACCAGAAAGATGAAAAAAATCTGAGATTATAAACAAAGACACGAATAAAACGAGCAGGACTACCGCACGGATGAAAAGATGTGCACGGTGACAACAAAGAGACGTTTGAAATGTAGAAAATCAAAGTCAGACAGAATCCAGAGAAGGATGTAATAAAGCTGAAATGAGCCAGCTGTGCAGGCTGCTGCTGTGTGTGTGTGTGTGTGTGTGTGTGAGACGTGCGACGAGGCTGCGCTCTGAACTTCACCAACACGGAGAAACTGAACCGACGGAATAAGAAACACAAACACAGATCCTCCTCTCACAGCCAGGAGGCTCGCCTCACTGACCAAAGAGGATGTTAAGTTACGCCTGAGGCTCCTGAAGGGTGAGGGCAGGGCGACGACGCTGTTCACGTACAGTTTGGAAACGCCTCTGGACCACGTGTGTGCTGCTGGAGCGTTTTTAATGACGTCACGTGACCGACGGCGGCGATGGGTTCAGGATGCCGGTCTGGGGAGGGGTCACTCCGGGACGCTGTAAAAACAGACACTTAATCTGTGAAACTCAAAGCAGGCCGGCAGCTCGGCCCGTGTGAAGCCGGAGGACTAAAATAACCTCCTCGGTCTTCTTTGGGATTTCAGCTGGTGGTGTAAATGGGGCGGATATCGGCCCGTTCCCCCCGGAGCAGCAGGCCGACTCCAGAAGACTATTATGCGGGAATCAGCGGGGACCCGAATCGAGGTTGTGAGCCGTGGCTGTTGGGCAGAAAAGGCCAGCCGACATAAACGTGTCCGGCAGCTTGTCGCAGCAGAGGAGGCTAAAACTGAGTTTGCTGA
Source organism: Tylochromis polylepis (assembly GCA_015107715.1). Classification (NCBI taxonomy): domain Eukaryota; kingdom Metazoa; phylum Chordata; class Actinopteri; order Cichliformes; family Cichlidae; genus Tylochromis; species Tylochromis polylepis. The sequence goes on from VVHJ01035744.1 coordinate 12,848, forward strand.
TGTTTAAATGGGTCGCCGGCTTTTACTTTGAGCCCACAGGCCACACTTCGCCCCGAGGACGAGCTGCAGAAGTGGATTAGTGGGTTGGTGGAGAGTTTCAGACAGCAGAGGATCGCACGAACACACAAACTCTTCACGGTGACTTTTAGGAACAAAACAAGTTGATTTCTGCAGATTTAACCCTTTACATCCACCAGGTTACTGGAGATGGTCTCGGGTGGGGTTGTGTTTTATGATTTGTGCATGTTCCAAAAAGGGCACTACCGGGGGCATGTTAAGGGTTTAACGACTTATGAAGTGATTGTTTGATTAACTCATGGAGCTGTAGTGAAAGTTGAAAGACAGCTGCAACCAAAACTTTTCAAAGGTGCAGACTTCAAAGTGAAGGCGAACGGTCTCGGTTTCTGGTCTGTCGCACTTCCCACACTTTAGAGGATTATGAAAGCTTTGTCCGACTCTGCTGTAAATCACAGTTAGTGATGATTAGATCCTCTAACACTCGAAAAGATTCATGTAGCAGCTTCTGTAAACTCTGCTTTAACTCGCTTTCTTGGTTTGGAGGGGAACGTTTCAGCCCTACAAGCTCAGGTAACTCTACAGTTCATCTTTCTGCCATTCTCTTGAGAAAACCGTCTTCCTCCTCACACTTCAGCGTTTTTCACCTCTTTAAGGATCAAGCTGCTTTGGGAATACATGTGATCTTTGCTCATAACGTAACCTTAGATACTGCTGGTTCCTACCTGTGGCTGTTCAGTGTGTTCAGTCTGCACTGGAGCGCCAAAGAAAGTAAAGAAACCATTCATCCACAGCCCAGAGAGAATGGAGGATCTTACCAAAGAAAATTCTTACAGAACTTTGTAATTTTAAGATTTTGCTTTTAATTTCTCGGCTAAAAACTGCTTTTAATGCTGGGAAGCTTTGTGAATACTGGCCCAGGAAGCTGCTGGTCCCAGCCCACAAACAGCATTTCCCCAGAATGTCAGACTCTTCCTTTAAACTCCAGATCACTGAAACCTGCACAGAGCAGACAGCCGACACATGACGGCCGCCTCCTCCGACGTAACGTGTCAGACTCTGACAGGAAGAAGCATGTGTGGAATAAAACCAGACGACGTCTCCGCTTGCGCAGCTTCCATTTCAAAACTGTCCGTCATCTGTCTGACAGTCCCACGGGAGTGCGGCGATAAATCTGCAGACGACTCCTTAAATCATGATGATTGTGATCCATTCAGGGGTCAGACAGCGGAGGAAACACAAGCTCTGTCTGATTGCACTGATCTGTTTCCCTGGTCTGCTGTGGGAATCATCCAGCAGGAACCAGCACTCACCCCTGCCAGCACCCTTTAGAACTGGGTCATTACTAAATATATTAGAGCTCTACCCGCCTGCACCAGCTCGGTTTAATGCAGAGCATAAACACACGGACCGGGCCGGCTCTACGGGACCGCTGCAGCATCTCGGTTCCCTTCCAGCATCCCCACGTGAGCCGCACAGACCCGTCACATGACGGTCTATTGATAGAACTGCAGAGAGCAGGAAATAATCTGGGCAGCAAACAAAGCAGACATCCAAAAATCAGGCAGCCAGCTGGCAGGAAGGAGAAGCTTCACCGCGTCCCCTCGAAAAAGAAACCAACCAAGTCACTCAGGCTTCCCCACTTTACTTCGTACTGTGGGATTTCTGCCTCAGAAGAACTACGACTACACCCTCTGCAGCTGCCAGCACTTCAACTGTTTCCTTTGTGATCAAATATTCTAGCCATAAATTTAGGAATAAAATGATTTCTCAGACTCAAACCCAGCAGAAGTGGTGAAGCAACAACGCGAGCAGGCACCTCCTTTCAGCCGACTTGCCAGGTTGTGGTGACAGATGGGTTCGGATTATTATGTAGTGCGTGGACTGTGTGTAGGTTTCTATTTCGTGCAACTTGGGCAACATCAGACACCGGGTGAAGACAGATGGTCTTGAGGTGCCTGAGAAAACTGGAAGAACAGGAGTGCTGGCAGGTAAGGAGGTGGTCGTACAGGTGCAGGTGTCCTCGGGACCAAACACGAGAAAGTGACGAATAACAGCAGACTGTTTGTTTGCATTGCTGTACACTGATTATGCAGTTGTTGTGGAAATCATGTGCCTGCAGCTTATGTGCATGTTACTGGGTCTCCAATGGATGCACTGACTGGCAGCCGACACTGGCCTAACCCAGCAGTTCTCACCAGCCAAGCCTAACCAAGTAGTTTGTAGAGTCTAACTCTCTGAGCTGGAGAGATTACATCTCTTGGCTGGTTTGGGAACACCAACCCTTCGGGCATATCAGTATATATCAATGAAGGCATGGTTTGACGGCCATTAGAACAGGTTCTTCCGAGGGTAGCCCTCACGAACGTCTGATACACACCCAGTTATTTTATTCTGACGTGAAACTGGACAGAAATGAGGCGGAAGGAGTTAAAGTTATTCTACGTGTATCAAAAGCTATTTTTATCCAAAGACGCTCTTTGCTTTTCTCTAAATCGCAGCGTTAGGGTCGTGAGTGAAACCTCACAGCGTTGATAACTTTGACGATCTGCTTCTGTAGAACAGCTCCTGTTCTGGAGACAGCGGCTCATTAGTTGCTAAAGTGCTGCAGGGCCCATCGACAGAGAGCCTGCCGACTCTTTGGCTCCGTTAGCAAACTTGTGAGTTTGTCCTCAGTGAAGAAACAAAGACTGAGCTTTAAAAAAGCTAAACCTACCTGAGCACTTTACACAACATCTCATTCACTTTTTTCAAAATGGAAATGCTTTCTGTCTAACAGTTAGACTCCTGTGAACACATCAGGAGCAACTTAGGGTTCTGGATCTTGCTCAAAGGCACTTTGGCACGCAGACTGGAGCAGTCAGGGATTGAACCGCCAACTTTCCAGTCAGTAGACGATCTGCTCTACAGCCACAACCAAAAAAATAAACTCAAACCAGGTAGTTTTAACGCCATTTTGTAACTTTTGTGCTCTTCTTATGCAAGTGTGATCATTTCAGATGTTTTTTAAACGTTTTGTCTTTTTTTATGAACCATTACAAACTTTATTGGTGGTCTTGAACCTTTCATGTGTTAATATTCTGTTTGTTGACGTGATCGTCCTCCCGTTTGGACTGAATCTGCTCCACATTGAAGGTCGGGGGACTTCATTTTGAAACAAAATCCCTAAATTGTTGAGGCCCCGTTGGACCTCAGACTCATAAAAACTTTTGCTGTGACGCGACGACCAGCTGAGGTCAGTCAAAGAAAACAGGAAGACGCAGCGACGCGACGGACCGACTCGCCCCGGAGAGAAGAAAACCGCCATTAATCAACTGTCAGAGATGGTGAGAGATGAAGCTGGACACTGTAGGTCATGTAAGACCACACACACGCACGCACACACACACACACACACACACACACACACACACACACACACACACTGGGAGTGTGCTAATGAGTTTATTACATTCAGTCCTCAGACAATAAATGAAGCAATCAATCACAGGGGGAACATCTGTGGAGCTCCTCTTAATTGCACAACAGCCTCATCAGCACTTTAACATAGCGAGGAAGAGGAGGAGGAGAAGGAGGCCACATTTGTACTCGATGACTGAAAGACGAGAAGGAGGAAACGAATGGCTGCTCGGTTTTCACACATTTTCACAGGAGGAGGGGTGGTGTTAGAGAGGGAGGCAACATCTGTGGAACATTTTAATCACACAGCAGCTTCATCAGCACTCGAGGAAGAGGCTGAGGAGGAGGAGGAGGAGTAATATTAGAGAATATCTATTGCACCTCTGTAAGGCTGTGCACACAGGTCATTAGGGCCCTGACACATGATGAAGAGGAAGAGGAAACATCTGTGCAACACTGTCCTAATCCCCCAGCAGGCCTGTGAGGACTCAGGACTGTAGCGCTGAGGAGGAGGAGGAGGAGGTGTGATAAAGACATCAGGTCACAGTTTAAGGGACGAGGAGGGGGGAGAGTACTGGTACAGTGTGAGGTGATGGTGGAAGCAGAGACGTCGACGTTAAAGGTGCTCAGTTTATTCGAGCCTCCACGTTCTCCCCCAAATTAGTAAAAATTCAAATGTGAGCCACAATTAGTGCCTCCGAGTGTGAGGCTGTAAATGGGCCCGCTCCAGCTGAGGGAGGACTGCAAGCATCTTGGGCTCCTTCAGGAGGTGGAGGAGGTGAGGTAAAGACATCAGAGAGGAGAGAGGAGCAGGACTGACTCTGTGGTGAGTGAGGAGGATACTTTCCTGTTATGGTGAAGACAGCGATGGAGAGCATGATCCGCGTTCCCACCCTCACCTTTGACCAGGAGCTGTGGGTTTCCTCTGGGCTCAGCTTTAGAGTCAAGGTGAGGCTGAGCTGACTCGTCCACATCAAAGGAGCCAGCAGAGACAGCTCATGCCTCCTGGTCACCTCCCAGCTGAGGTGTTTGATGGCTGTGACCTAGGATAACCCACAGAGAAAATATCTCTTGACTGGTTTGGGAACGCCTCGGGGTCCTCCCAGTAGAGCTGGAGACGGTTGCCGGGGGGATGGAGGTCTGAGTGTCTCTGCTCCGAGACCAGATGCATGGATGGATACGTGAACCGTGGCACTGTGGGTCATGCCGTTTCCAAGTTTTCTCCAAAACAGAGGGTTAGGATCACGAGTGAGACGTGACGGGGTTAATTTAGAGGTCTCAAGTTACCTTCTGGAAACATCTGGAGCCCATCTGCAGAGAGTTTATCAGCTAGCTTGATTACTAAGCTGCATTTACAGATGTTAAATATTTCAAAATGCATAAAACAATTAAAACCCCATGCAGCTGTTATAAAGAAGGAAATGATCTCGAGAGACCATTTTGTGTATCAGGCTGTGAACGTGGGAGCTTGTGGGGACTGACTCGCCGCTGGAGCCTCCGCTGGACGTTACAGAAACTGCAGCTTTTAGCGCTTCCACGCTGGCTTCATGTTTCAGGCAAACAGTTGTGGACACTGAAAAAGTCTGACATGATTTTTTTCATGAATCTGTCCTAACTGAGGTCCCGATGAGTCTGCAGGTTTCCTCCTCGCCGCGAGCTCTCATGTTTGGTTTCCACACAGCTCTGAGTCATACGTGATATTTCCCTGTTCACACACTTAACCCGGTTGGAAGGTGTTCACGGTACACGCAGTCCACCTCCTCATCGCGTGTTATTGGGTTACAGCGGCGCTAACTGAGTTAGGGGCGGTCTATACGGCGCTCATCCCTGCAGCTGTGCCAAACTGAGTTAAGGAGTATCTAAGAGTGCAGTGATACCTCAGGAAGCATCTGCCTTGATGCACACATCAGTGAGGCCATAAACGAGTTAGGGATCTCTGTCTTATGCTGCAGTTTTGTTTCCAATCGAGTTAGGGAGCGTCCACCTCCGTGCAGCACATTAACCAGGAGATAAATGACTTAGGAGGTGGTGACAATGGGGCAAAGAAAGGAAAAAAGGTCCCCTTGAATGCTTCTACATGGAGGAATTTTATAAATGTAAAGATTATTTTGGCTGAGTCTGCTGGAGGCTCGGATCTGCTGTGGTCCTGTAGTTAGCCTACGGCTGAATAAAGTTGCTAGTTAACAAAAGTGCATTGCTCAGTAAAATTATGGACAAACCATCGTGAACTGTTTACACCTGCTTCGGTGGAAATGAAAGCGACCACAGGTGAACTGAAGAGGCAACAGCAAGACAACCTCCAAAAAGTGGAACGGGTTAGCCGGTGGAGGCCACAGACCAGGAGGAGCCCCACAAAGTCACCTCCAGCGGACTCCTGGTGTGCAAGTTTCTGCCCAGACTGTCAGAATGAGACTCAGGTGAGCTCACCTGTTTAAAGGAAGGCTTAGTGTTTGGATTATTAGGGGCGTGGCCTCTCTGACTGACACAAACAGCTGTAGCTGCTAGCTGTCGGCTAGCTTCACCTCAGCTAACTGTAGCCTGAAATGCAGCTCTGGTGTTTGTGCTGCTGGAGCATTTTTAGTTACATCATCTGACCAATAATATGACAGGAGGAAGAGAAGGTCATCTACAGATCAGAAGGTTGGCGATCCCTGGCTCCTCCAGCGAACATCAGGTTAAAAGTGCTGAGGCACAGGAACACAGCGCTTGTGTAAATGAAGGTTGTAGACAGAAAACGCTCCGAGTGCTCAAATCGAGCCAGACCAAGTTTTACTTGGAGCTGACTGAGCATGAATTATCTGTGACGCTCACATCCAGTCTATGGCTGCAGCTTCATAAGCTAGCACAACTTAGCACCTTACGGCTGCTCAGTGTCCTCTGGCCTTCACGAGCTGCTGATGAACACTCTGCCTGCTGCTCTGTCTTCAGCTTTTTATAAGTAGACCTGCTGAATGCAGCCTTCCAGTCACACCTTTACATTCATCACACAAAACCTTGAATCATTAAATTATTTATTGCACATATCTGCTAAACCTTCATAAGCAGACTGGAGGAGTTTCATCTCTGACGTTTGTAGAGTTGCTATAACAAACAAAAAAAGATGAGGTGAAGTTCAGGCGGAGGGAAAATTTAGCTCGAGTTAGATATTTAAAGTAATACGAGAGTCCCGTTTGGTTTATTTCATTAACTGTGACACTTTTCGTGTCTTTAACCTGAATTTTTCTCTTTAATGGTGCAGATGTGCGTGCGCGCGGGTGTGCGCGCCTGCCGGTTAATTAATTAAGCTTTCATGTATTTGTTAGTCACTAAATGGAGTGGAGTCACAGCAGAGGAGTGCGTGTCCATTCACCAGTCTGCAGCTCAGTGACGCCTCATTATGGCTAATTTGTCGATAATTAAAGATTTAGGATGAAAAGTCGCGCTCCTCGGTAACGCCACGTCACGTGAGAGAAACCGCAGGTCAGACACGGCTTCGTGCGGATGGTCTGCGACGCACACGACAGTTTGTAGAAATGTTGTCGTGACATTTTTGAAGCCCGGCCTGTGATTTCCCTCCAAACGTGACTTTTCCCCGGGTTCCCTCTCGCCACCCGTCAGACCATCAGCGGATAACATTTACCTTATCATCAGCGGCACGCGTGTAGCATTTACAGCTGACATTTAGGCATGTGGCCCACATGCCCACTCGCAGCCCACAGAGGAAACTCCAGCCGAACATTAGAGGCAACTAATTGCGAGGTTAAAGGTCACAGCAGGATCGGGCCCGCGCAGAGGTGCGGCAATTAGTCCCGTGGCAGGAGATCTTAGCGGCTGCTGCTGAAGTGAAGGAGGCGCTCTTCAGAAAGCGTCGAGCCGCCCGCCGAGTGGAAAAGTCAGAGCGTCGCGTCTGAGGGCAGCCTGACCTCGGACGCGAAACAAAGCTCTTCGTCTCAGCAAAAAGGACTTGGTTTCCATGACAACAGAGTGCACCTCACTTGATCCCGGCCGCAGGTGAACCCGGGGTAGTCGCAGGCCTTTTGCATCCTCGCTCATGGTTTTAAATCTCCGAGCAAAGAAGTGGAGCAGGAAGCCATTCTGACGCGACGGCTACGATTTCACACCTGCGCTGAATGCGTCTGTCCGCGGAGACAGGTGAAAAGGGATGAACACTGGCTGTTAGCCTGTGGAGGAGAGAGGAGGAGGATATGAGCACTCAGCACGCCACCCGTGGGTCCCAAAAACAGAGATGAAGGACCTAAATGCAAACTTTGACGCTTCTAAAGCTGATGGGTAAACTGAATGTCAGTGCACATCAAAGAGTGAAACTGGCAGTGCTACTTCAGCACACAGCATCATTTCAAGGCAGGGGATAAACCAATAAATGAGCGTGCATAAGTGTGTGTGTCTGTGTGTGTGTGTGTGTGTGCACTCAGTTTCATCTGTGCATCTGCTTTCATTGCTGCTCACTCCAGGAGAGAAGACTGGCAGCATGCTGCAAACACGGGAGTCTTTCCCGTCATCTCCTCATCTCCCACATGACTCGAACGCAGCACCGCTCCGCCTGTGTGTCTCCTAATGGATGCAGCGAGGACTCCTCCTCCTCTCTGCAGCCGTTACATCGCACGGATTCCTCAGGAGCTTTGTTTCGCCTCCATGGCTAAAACGTCTTCATCACAACCCGTGTGTGTCTGTGTGTGTGTGAGCGAGAGAGAGAGCTGAACAAGGTGTGCACTCCTCTAAAAATACCTGCACTACACACACACACACACACACACACACACACACACACACACACACACACACACACACACACA